>JASKGM010050596.1:0-20086 GCA_034509205.1 Ceratonia siliqua
GTGTGTGTGTGTGTGTGTGTGTGTGTGTGTGTGTGTGTGTGTGTGTGAGAGAGAGAGAGAGAGAGAGAGAGAGAGAATGCATATTGACCTGAAGAGGTTTGGTTGGGGGTTGCTTCATATGAAAAGTAAACTCTTCATTCCATGTTGGTTCCTTTGTCCTGCCAAACATAATTTTACATAAATGAACCAAATATATTGAAGGGGTTTAATTAAAGGAATATTTCTTTTTTTTTGGCCTGAAAAGGTATATTTATTGAAGTTATGAAATTTAGCAGAGTTTGAAATTTTATATATGATAGTAATTCAAAAGGCAATATATAAATGCACAGATCCAATTAATAAATCAAATTTCAATAAAGGAAAGATATGAGTTTAGTGGGATTTGCCAACATGAGAAACTAAAATCCCTGTGAGTTATCTTGATTCTTGACTGATTCTCGCCCAAGAAAAGTACAAATTTGTGGTACTTTAAATTCTTAAATGCTTGATAGGACAAGATAAAAGAATTTTTTCTAAGAAATGCCAGAAAAGTCAACATTACACAAATTCTCCGGCAAGTAAGGTCGTGAACCAAGAAAGATTCTAAATTCTCTTCAACCATCAAATGGCAGCCTTGAAATAAAAGTAATATGAAACTCACCCCCATTTGACGTTGCTTTTAGCAGTCTGAGAATCCATTTGTATGACCACATATGGATCACTTGTTCCCTGGGAGTCACATAAGAGGGAATATTAAGCAAGAACAAAAATCAAAAGAAAAATTAATCATACTAACTATCTAGTAAGTGTCAGATAGGAAGCAAAGTAACAAGAAGTGACCATCTCATAATAGAAGTTAGAACTATTCAATAATGTAAATATCATATAAGATAACCAACCCATGGATCCATGGCTGGGAAATTGAATCCTTTTTTCAACTTTATGAATAGTTGACCATCATAAATCTCACGAACAAATGTCCTGCATATACGAGAAAACAACTTGTTAAGCATGCCCATTGTACATTTGACCATTTGAATCCCTTTCTCCGACTAAAAGGTATTGCTAGACTTATGCATGAGAGACATAATTAAATGCATTTTGATAAGGAAGGCATTTGAAATTTAATAATTTATAATTATGACAACAAGAACAACCCTAAGTGCAACTATGAAAAGTAATTGACACATACTCAGAAAGATAGACTGTCTTACAATCTGCCGCATCAACTTCACGCCTTCCTATGTTTTCCTGCATCATGTTAAAATGAAAAAAACACCAAAAAGATTACAAACACATCCAAAAAGTAAATGATCAAGTCCAGTGTAGCATTCTGATATAATATATAAAATTGCTCAATTAATTCCGTTCTACTTATACTTTGGTTAGAGCAAAGTTCTTTAATGCTGAAGAAGCAAAAGCAAACAAATTTCAGGTTCCATAGTCCTTTTGGCATAACTCAAAACATCAACCCTTGTTTACTGTTTGTTCCGAGTTAAAGAAAGTAGGAGCAGCAATCTGAGATTTCTTACGTAATAGGGATTACGAATTTAATGGTAGTAAAAGCAATCTGCTTCACTATATACAAAATTCAAATTTTGTGTTACATTTCTCCTCATACTCTTTTACAGCTCTATTTTCCTACGTCATCTCAATTTCTCAATTACCAAACAAAAACAATGAAACGAAAATTTTCGATGTTGAAGCAAGTGGTGGATGATATACAGGGGGACTAGTGTAGGCCTCGAACGCGAATCCCGCTAAAATAACAGCAAGATTGATGTCAAACGGAGGCCGTTCATCGTCCTTCTGAAGCGACACATTTTCAATTGGGGAGCCCACTTTGGAGGAACAGCAGATTGGGTAAGCTTCATTTCTGACTTTCCCACCTCCTCTGAAAATAAAAAACCGTACTTTTCCAGGAAAATAAGCGCGAGAAAATTTGGGGGTCCAAAGGTGTAGAAGCTTGGGTGAGAGAGGAAAGAAAGAGTAGCTGAATTGAAGAGATTGCAGAGAAGCCATGTTGGGAGTCTGGGGAGTGAGCTAGAAAGAGCAAGTGGGAAGAAACCAGAAGAAAGCATGAGGGGCGAGTCAATGGTGGAGGAGTAGTGGCAAGTAGTGTAATTTGAAGGAAAACAAGGGGGAGAAGTTGTAAGAATAAGGTAGTGGCCTTATCGTGAACGGCCACGGAATACGGTAGTACATTCGGGCAACGGTCATTCTGGAATATGTGATCCGTTTTGTGTCGTTACACGGTGACGGTTATGGGCCTCACCAGCAAATTATCGTTCTTCACTTTTCTTTTTCTCTTTCAATCAAGGAGAACCAGAGAAACGGCAAACCTACTTGTCTACGTCTAACTTTGATCTATGATTCAATTTTAAATTAGACAAAACTTTAGGTATTTTATTATTTTTATCCTTTATAAAAAATTATTAATCATAAAAACAAGTTATTATCTTACTATTATAATAGAATAATTATTTTTTATAAAAAATAAATAATAAAAAAGTGAGCAGTACTTAACATCACTTAGAAATTGGTGTAGTATTTTTTTTAAACAATTAAATTTAATTCAGAATTATGTTAAATTGTATTTTTTTTTAATTTTTAAGAAAAACATATATATTTTTATAATAAAAAAATGACTATGTAATTAAGATATTTCTTAAAAAAATTTATTCAAATATATAATATCGCTTAATTACACTTTTTGTCATTCTATTTACATGAAATTTTAATTTAATTTTCTTATTTTTAATTTAAATAATGTTACTTTTATAATTTTTTTTAAGTTATAATTTAATCTCTTAATTAACTTTTTTATCAAATTCTTAAAAAAATATTAATGTAGACATTTATTTACTTAAATAGACTAACTAACGTTCACATGTACAAGTTAATTATTAAATTAGATAGAAAGTTACCTTGTACATATTAAAATTAGTTGTAAGCAAATAAATGTCCATGTATTTTTTTATTAAAGATTAAATGAGCGTTTACTAAAGGACCAAATTAAAATTTAAAAAAAATATATATATATATAAAGGTGACATTGTTAAAATTAAGAATAGATGAACTAAATTGAAATTTCATATAAAATAAAGAGGCAAAAATAGTAATTAATCATATTTATGAACTTAAACATTGAAACTTCATTTGATATAAAAACTGAGTTTTATTAGAAGTGACATGAGCTTTCTTCAATGAAACCCCATAATATCAACAAACACTTGATTTGCTAATCCCTAATGAGTAGGAAAGAGCAAAAGAATTCTCAAAAATAAGAAAAATATATAAAAATTAATTAATTAATTAATTAATTAACCAAACTTCATTTGGAGAAGTAGACAGGATTCTCTTTGCTTCATTTCTTGTCCATTCCAAGTGTGTGCTTCACACTATCAACAGCGCCCTGAGCCATGTTCTTCACTTGGTCCCCAGTCTGCAATAACAAAATCATTAATTTCACACTATTTATGAAACTTTGTTTTTATATTTTAAAAAAAATTTTATTTTTAAAAAAATTGAAAACAGAAAAAAAAAACCATTTGTAAATTATTATTAAACATTATTTTTTTAAAAAAAGGGAGAACTATAACACAGAGAATAGCTCAAATATTCAAAAGAAGTTGTACTAAATAGATTTATTTATTTTTAAGATGATAAAATTATTTTTAATAACAGTAAACAAATAGGCCCAAAAATTCCTACATCCCAACATGTACTCAATTTAAAAAAAATGAAATAGAAAACAAAAACAAGACTGGTGACATTTTAAGATTTCTTAAAAAAGCTAAAAATATGAAAACCATAAAAAAAATCAGTTTTTCTTGTTCAAAATTTTAAAAATTGAAAAAATTGATAAAGTGGTGACATTTTTGTAGTTATATTAAAAACAAATGAAGACAATGTAATAATTTTTATAGTTTTGAAAACATGATTTAGCTTTATAAATTAAATATGTTTTCTAAAATTTAAAAATTTAAAAATAAAAATTATTTTCAAAAAATATTTCTTCAAACCAAACACACTCTGATTGTCCCCAATTGTGAACTAAAAATGATATATATGGATTGATAATTACCTGTTGAAGAAAACCAGCAGCTTCCTCCTTGTTTTGTTCAGCATCCTGCCCAGTGGAGTGAGCAGCTTGATTAGCCTTGTCTGCAGCTGCCATGGCTGAATCCTTGGTTGATTCCATCCACTCTTCTGCCTTGCCCTAGCAAAACCACCAACAATATCTCATAAATACAAAACCGGTGATCCCCGCCTTTTACTGGATCCAAAAAATGAATTAATTAAGGTACGTACAAGCTAATTCAAATACCATATTATACCAAAAGAAAAATAGAAGCCATGAAAATAAATGGCTTTACTAATTACTTGAGTTTGGCCTGCTTGGTAGTTTTGCTGCATGCTTGACATGTTTGCTGGATTAATAGAAACAATGAAAGAACAAGAGATATACTAAGTTGGTATTTAGAATTTGGTGTTAATTATGATGTTGTCTAAGAAGGTTTGGTTATATATATATTATAGTGTGTTTTTTGTTCTTCATTTGAAGGTGACAGATGATTATTCCACCATTGATGGCCGAATATTTCTGCATTTGAAAGGGGCTTGGAAGACAATATGAGCCTCTTGTCCGAGAGAATTATGCATCTCCAAGTTCTATTTACTAGTAATTAATGCCTTCTCTTTTGCTCTAAATAAATTTTTTTATTTTTTAATAAATAGAAACAGTATTGGCAAATTAACCCTCTTTTTTATTTTTTAGTAAAATAATTATCCCTCATAGATACTTTAATTATACGATCCTTTTTATTATAAAAATGTATACGAGTTTTTATTAAAAGTTAAAAAAATTACAACTTAACTCAATTATGAATTTAACCATTTATCTGTTTAAAATATATTTATAAAAAAATAAAAACAAAGCTTGTGAAACTCAAATAATTCATTTATTCATTTTTTTTAGTATATTAATGTAAAAGAAGAAACAAAAACATATTGAATAATTTAAAAAAAATTATAATTAATAATGAAAAAAATTTTAAAAGTTTAAATACATTGAATAATTTTTAAAATATTTTTATAATTAATAATAGATAAATTTAAATTTTTTCAATAGGTATTTTAAGTATATAAATGATTTAAGTAAATTTAAATTTAAATTAAATTTTAATATTTTTTAACTTCAATAGAAATTTGTGTATTTTTTTCATAATAAATAGATTACTGTGTAGTTAAAATATTTTTTAAGAAAATAAAAAGTAATTTATTATATATATGATGATATGAAGTATACCTAAAACTTCTTATAAATTACGTAAATCTTGTGTTCTTCAGAGAGTAAAATATAACTATATATGTGAACAGTTTAGGCCAAAAAAAAGTGGATAACAGAATGAAAAAATTAAAAAAACTAATTTTTATACATTCATAACTAATTATTAAGTTACTCATACGTTATTAAAATTTTAACATTATTTTTTTTATTAATGGTTACTCACTTACACTACTTTTAAAGTAAATAATTATACACTTCTAATAATTGACATAATTGGATGAGTAATGTTTCTCTCACAAATTTTATAAATATTTTATTTTAATCGTCATTTCATTAACTTATTTCACCAATAACTTCTATATTAATATTAAATGTGCTTTGCAGATTTGTTCAAAAAAAAATTGTATGAGAGGAGCATTATTCTAACTAAATTTGTGCATTCTCTTAGATTAAATTATTAATTTATGGGTCATCACACACTCTTAATTTTGTAATTATTAAATTAAATTACTTAAAAAATCATAATATAGCTAACTTAGATGATTAATTAAATGATAGAAAGGGATAGATAACTATTTTGTCATCCTAAAAGTTCGAAACTATTAAGATAAAAGGATAATTTCTTATAAGTACACCTAATCTATACTTTTTTTTTAAAAGTCAAGCTCATTATAAATAAGCCATTTATATGATTATTCATAATTAATTTAATTTATATATTCTTTTCTAAATTATATCTACCCAAAAAGTTTTCAAGATAAGAACACCCACACACATCCCATGATCATGAAAGATCTGAGGAAGCATTTGAGTTAAAGCTTGGAAGTTGGTCAATCCTAGTAATTACTCAGCTTCAAAAGCCTTCACCCCACGTATCAAGAATGCCCACACGCAAAGTTACTTGTCACGTATAAGAAACGTATCCATTTCATTCTTGTGATTGATATTTGTAGGCATCTTAATCTCACAGTATCATGTCGATCCTCCACGTTGGTTGATCAATTATTTTACAAAGTTATGAAGAGGGGGAACAGGGGGTTTACCAATTGACATTGAAGATATATGATTACGTATAATACTGTGAAGATTAACAACAAACAAGTTTTGGTTGCAGTAGAATACATGAAGTATAGTACAAAATTATACAATTCCATAGCCGCAAATCTAGGATACTCGTTCTCTAAAACTTCCATGACCTAGTTGCGACTTCTTTCCCATACCCAATAAAATATAATAATAGAAGCAAGCCCAACGATTCTTAGTGCATCAGTGCAACAGCAGCCTCCTGCACCAGAGGCTGAGTAACATGAACATAATGCTCTGCTTCCCTCTCCACCTCTTCCCAACACTTATGAGCACTTCCTTCTTTCATCTTCTTCACAAAAGCCACAAACTTCCTCCAGTTTTCTGGCTGAAACAATTGTGGGTTCATCCTCAGGTACGTAAAAGCACACATCTCTGTGTCTTCTGCTTTGTCATCAACATTTAATTGTGATGCCCTTATGATCTGCTCATGTGCATATTCATCGAATCGTGGCAGTGCATTTTCCCCAGCAAGTGGAACCTGTGCTTTCTGTGTAGCTAAAGCCACTTGCCTCACCAGCTTCTCTGGTGCACAGAGAGCATCCTGTGGCTGCTCGTGGTCGCGCATCTCAATGCATGTGAAATTGAATATAGCGCCATGGCGTGCGAGCATTTGAGCTATTGGAAGGTAGCCATCGTGGAATCGGGTGTTGTAGTAGCCTGCTGTGAGTTCTGGAGCATGAGACCTTGAACCATAATGCCAGTGAATACCAGCGACTTTTACTGATATTTTGACACCAGAGTTCTCAAAGATTGACTTGGCTGAGCTGAGAATTCTCTCACCATGGCCCAATAACATTTGAGAGTACCAGGTGAGGAAGAACTCACCATATGGACCATTCCAGCCTCCTCCTTCTTTGCGGAAAAATGGAGTGTCTTCTGGCCAGTTGTTATAGTGGCCAGCATCAGTAGGGCCTGTACTTCCCCATTCTTGCTTACCCGCAGCTTCAGCAGCTGCTTTTAAGCTACTCAGCATATACTGCACCATATTGAATATAAAAGGTTAGAAATATAAACCAAAATAACATTCCATTGAAGAAAAACAGAATAAAACATAGAGAGAAAAATGAGAAATACCTTGTCATAACATTGGAAAGCACCAATTCCAGGGAATTTCCATGTCCCATTTTGCTCTGGGTATGAAGGGTAACGCAGCTCACCAGCTGGTCCCATCCCAACTTGGATTTCCTGAATAAAGCAAATTTGTAGCTTAGGTAAGAAGCTTTTTCTAGAGCATAAGCCCATGATGTAACGGAATTATAAGAAAGGGCTATGGATAAATACCACAATAGTGTCACCAAGAAGATGTTTGAAGTTGTCTCTGAAAGCACGCATGAAATCAGCATAACATTGAACGGGTGTTCGGCCCTTGAGGACAGGGAGGGTATCACACCCAAGAGATATATATTCGTAGTTTCTTCTTCCCCATTGATCGGTATACGCAAGATCTGGATCATTATCAATCTCCTCCACGACCCATTTGGGCAAGGGAATTCTGCATGCAAGACAGGACTCGGTAAGCGCACCAAAACAGAGTGCTATTTGATATGTGAAGTCAAACACTATGATCAAGACCAAGAAAGAGGTTTTGTTTGATTTGATTTTTAAAAATTATTTGTTTGTTAAGTGAAAATAAAAAAATTTGTTTAAGTAATTATTTTTATCAGTTATTTTTTAAAAATAATTATTAAAAAATATAAAATATAAAAATAATATTTTTATGTTTTAATTTATTTTTATCATTTATTTTTTAAAAAATATAAAAAATAAGTGATAAAAAATATTTTTATTCAAATAAATTATTCTTTATTTTATAAAATTTTTTAAAACTATTTTTAAATATTATTTTAAAAAACAATAAAACAAAAATCTTAATTCACTTTTTTTTACACCTCCTTATTTGAAATATTTGATATGTTTGATAATTTTTTAGAAATTTTGTAAAATATTTTTTTCTTTAAACAATATGTTTGAATAGTAATTACAGAATAATAACATTGAAATTTTAAAAAAAATTACTAGACACAAAAAAAAATTGAAATAATATAAAATAAAATAAAAGATAGTAACTGGTAAAAACAGAGAAATACTGTTCCATATGCCAAACAAATAATGCAATCTCATTCCCAATGAAACTCCCAAACCTTCGAAAAATTATACACAAAGATTAAAAAAATAGTGAAACAAAGGTTTGATCGATTCGATCCTTCCATTAATTTAGTCTCTACATTACAAAACTTATAATTTCATTCTAATGTTTTTTTCCCATCTAATTGCATTTCTCAGCCTATTGTTATTAGAAAAAATATATTTGACCCATTTATTTCAGTACTCTCTATTTCTTTACTTTAAACTAAAAATAAAAATATTGAAGTTGTTAATAAAATAGTGGTTTTGTAAATTTTAAGGGGTCAATTGTAATTGTAATTATAATAATAACATAATATTAATAATAATCATAAAAATAATAATAATAAAAAAAGTAAAACACCTAGACCCTGGGAAAAAGCTAATTTACTTTTCGAAACAAGTAAACAGAGGACAAAACAAGGTCACGTGGGCTGAAATTTCCTTCACAAAACCAAACCCCTTTCCCGTGTTATTTATTTTTCACTTGAGAGTTGAGGCCACAAGTTGCTCCGTGTTCATCACGCTTCACGCCTCTTTCGTAGCTCGTGAAATTCATCACACCCAGACAATAATACTTTTTTTTCAAATAAAAAACAAAAATATCTCAAAACAGAAATTAAATATCATAAATAAAAGTAAAAATAAAAAAAGAGAGTAGAGAGATGAGACACGCACGTGCAAGAGTCTCCGACGTTTCCGCCGCACTGGTGAAACGACATCACCGCCTGCACCTTCAACCCGTGCTTCTTCGCCATTTCCAGAAGCTCCGTGTACCCTCCCCAATTGTACTCCCCCGGCGAATCTCTCTCCACCAATCCCCACCACACGTCCATCATCACCCCCTCCACCCCTGCGCTCTTCAGCGCCTGCAAACTCGCGTTCATCGCCTTCCTCCGGTTCAACGTGTTCCCCATCGTCACGCTATCCAACGGCATCATCACGTACACCGGCACTCCCTTCCCCTTCTCGTGTGTCCCTCCTTCCTTGTACTCCCTCATCGGCCCAGCCTCTGCCGGCGCCTCCAGCTCAGTCGCGAATGCTTGACACGCCACTGACAGATCTGCTCGGATTCCGCCTAACATCGGCGACCTGCATGGACTCATCGGCGGGGATAACCCATCCATGCCGTCCGACTTCTTCACCTTGCATCGGAGATTCGCCGCTGGCGATTTCCACACCGCCGCTGCGCTCACCGTCGCGGTGGCCTCTCCGGATGAATTCCCCGACTCAGACTGCATCGGAGTCCCAGCAAGGCTGCCAATCTGGTGCGTTATATTCAATGCCATTGTTTCTTCCACAGTTTTCCCAGAAAATTAAGCGAGAAAAAAAGAAGAAATGTTTGAAACTTTTCAAAGCGAATCTGCGTTTTTTCTTTCCCTTTTTGTTTTTGGTGGTTACAGATACAACTTTTTGGATTGTTAATGAGAAAAATGAGGATGGGAGGATTTAAAGCATTTATAGCACGAGCTATGCACAGGATAAGATTAAAATACTCTTTTTTCTTACCCGATATCTTATCGCCACGTGTCCCATCGACTAGGTGGCACCACGAGGGACGGTTATAAAGCCACGGCTACGATTACTCCATCACGTGACGGTGGACGGTGAGATGACAACTGCGCGTGAAGCTCCCAGGAAACGCGCTTCCTGAAAGATCTCTTCACCAATCGAGAAGCGACACGTGCTGGAAAGCGACTCCTCATGCGTTGTGCCTGCCCTTTCGGTTCTACACAACGTAGAAGGCAAGGGATAGGGGGTGTTTTTGTCTTTTTGGTTTGACGAACACAGAAGTGAAACTGGTAGAAGTAAGGCGGGAAAGGGGGGCGTTTTTGTCTTTTCGGTTTGACGACCACAGAAATGAAATTGGTAAAAGTAAGGCGGGAAAGGATGACAGGTGGCTGGTAATGGGTGAAGGAAGATAGGTAACAGTGCTACTATGAGTGAGAATTGGACACGTAAGTGCCCCAAAATTTGGTGCTGCCTGCCGCGTGGCATTTTGGATGTTGCCATATGGCATGGATCTCTAAGATTCTTTGATTTGAGTAAAGATTGGGGTGTTTCTGTGTTTGTGATTGATGGAGTGAGTGGGCCACCATTGAATCAGGGGATGGATCTATTGGGTGAGCTGGATTGATCAAGGAGAGGCCCAAGTGTAAGCAGGAAATTGGGCCCATATTGATGCATAATCAAGTAATGTTACTTGATTGATAATTTAATAGAACCAATTAAATTAAGATAAGGTTTTTGCTCACTGGTTAAGGAATCAATCAATGTATTAATAATATATTTAGTCTATGAATTTTATAAATTAAAAATTTGTTTAAATATATTTAATTATGTAGGGTCAATTTTAGCATTGACTTTGTATTATTTTTTAAATTACTTGTAATTTATCTTGAAAATAGTTCTTTTTGTTATAAATAAGTGCACATTTAAACTATCAGTTTGAGAAGGAAGAAGATGAATTAGTTTATATTTGTATAAGTTGAAGCGAAGTGGATTATAAATTCAAAAATTATAAAGTATTATTCATCAATAATGGTGTTATGAATTTAAAGGAAGAAAAAATAAAAGAAAAGAGGTGGATAATAGGTGGCGGGTCCACTTGCTTAACTAAGAGGTATTTGAAATGTTACCTCAAATAGAAACATGGGTTGAACTTGATGTTTGTCTACTACGTATGACAACTAGAGTTGGTCCCATGCTTCTATATGATTAGGTGAACATCTCATTATGTCGATTTTTTTTAAAGTCATGCATCTAATTCTAGTGTATTAAAATATATGGACTATTGATATTTGGTTTCAATAAAAATTAGAGCAATATCAGGACAGAATCAGATATTGTGAATTAAGAACAGTGAAAAAAAAATAATTATCATATATGTATGTATATATAACGTCATTGTTTTCTCTAAAATTCTTGTATTATTCTCTCTATTTTTTAAGTACATACTATTTTATTCCTCTTATTATTTTTCCTGGTTTCGTCCCTGAGTAATATTATTTATATAACTATAGTACTCATATAATCCTCACAATATTTTTTTCTCATTCCACTACTTGATGAGTGATTGAGATTTGTTGTGAGAGTTATGAAATACTGTTATTGTAAGAATTTCTTCTAAGAATTAATCTTATATTATTAAATAATTTTTGATGATTAGTTTCTAACAAATATTCATATATTTAGGTTGAGAGATATTAGCATGAAATTATACATGTCCAAAATTATTTTATAGCACATCAATGTATTATAAATTAAAAATATAATTTTAAAAAATAAGAAATAATTAACTAGTTATTTTATCACATGCTTTATTATTATTATTTCATTTTTATACAATTTAGCATGTGAGGTCAAAGTGAAAATTATTTTAACGTTTAAATCAATAAAATTAATATTTTATAATGCAAGTGTATCAACTATTACAATATCCCATTTTATACTTACATTAATCTATGCACAATCTCAAAATTATTATCATGTTAATTAGTGAGATTGAGCTGGGTCAACGCAAAAAGTCTTTGATATAATTTCTGTAATTATTGTTAATAGGCATTTACTAATTGTGTATATTCTGTCTCAATTTCTGTAAGAGTAGTAAAACTTTTGACTTTGACATTTTGGTGTAGCAACTTTAGAATAAACAGCCAAAGCTACTGAACAGGAAAAATGGGTGATAATTTACCTTTATTAGATTTTGGATTCTACAAGTAACGTAAATATGATAAGGTTTGAACAAATTCTCACACACATTTTTGGATTGTTCTCATGCTAGGTTCTAGGTTTTAGTGTTGTGCTTACACGAGCTTTTGTATCTTCTAAGTGGCCTCAGATCCCGATCAGTCACTGCACGAGATCTTGTTATTTTTTAAGAATACAATATAGCTCGAGATATAAACGGCATCATCTGATAATTACAAAGTAACAGGACTTTGTGTAGTCACTGCACGTCTAAGTGTATTTTAAGTAATATTTGGGCATGTTCATCCAATGCAATATTTTGTTGGAAAAAAAGACTAAATTACTGTTTGTCTTTAATGTGTATTTTGTTATTAAAATAATCTTTCAATTAACGAATATGCTTATATGACTTAATTGAATACACACCTTACCACTAATATGTCTTAACGGTAGGATCACTTTGCTACCAAAATTTACATTAAATGATCAAATATAAACTTTAAAATTTTTTCGAATAATTCAGTAAAAAAAAACATATATTGGTAGAGAAAAAGGCCATTTAAAAGGGACTTGTTTTTAATGTGTTTCAAGGCCCATGTGCCTCGTGGAGATTATATGGAGCATTTTCGAAGTGTTCAAGTGCTTGGATTGGGCCATATTGGTCCAAGATGGTGTGGGCCTACGTGGATCTTATTTCTTGTTCATATTAAACTGTTTTCTTGGATTTTATTTATTTAAATGTTTTAAATAATTTTAAAATAATATTTTATAGTAACATTGAAAGTATTTTAATATTTTATAAAATAGCGTATTTAATCCATGTACGAGTATGAAGAAGTTTTGATTTGTAATTATTTATTGGGTTGAATTTTGCGGAAAATTGTCAGAAGTACGTAATAGATTGTAGATAGCAATGTTGACTCCAATCCACAAAGCTATAAATTTTCAAAAACAAATGCCATAACTTCTTTTCTGTTTCAAACAAAAATGCCATAACTTGACATAAAGTGGCTGCAATCATGTTTTTAGATTCCCTTGTGGTGCACGCCGAGTCGGTGTATTATGTTCACCAGACAATTGGAAAAATATTTTTTTTAAAGTTTTATTTTATTTAAAATTATTTGTTATTTTATATTATTAATAAAGTATTAATTTTTATTTTTTAATATTATCTTTATTTAATATTATCTTTAATATAATAATAAAAATAGTTTAAATTAATATTAATAAAAATAATTTAATCAAGTATAATTTTTTTATTAAAATTAATATTATTTAATAACTTTCTTAATTTTTATGTCATCATCTTAAAAGATAGATAATTTAAAGTCACTTACTCCCCGGCCTCCCATACTTTTGTAAAGTTTTTTAATTTTTTAATATTAATTAATTATTTTTTATATCATATATATTTTTAAAATTTTTATATTTTTATATACTATTCATTTATAATTTTTTTGTTACTATTTATGTATAAGTAAATAATTTAAAAAAAATTTAAAAAATTTTTTAAAAAATATATAATATAGTAAATATTTAATTAATATTAAAAATTAAAAAAATTAAGATAAAAAATATAAAATATAATAAATTGATACTATCAAAATTAACGTAATATGACAAAAATGTAAAAAATGGAATTAAAGATAAAAAATCCCCTAATTTAAAATGAAGGAAGTATGAAATTGCAGGCAAAAAAAACGTAGTAGTAGCGGATTAAACAATTACGATGCATCTAAAAATGAGATAATTAAGTGCAATCATGTTTTCATAGATTCCCACGTTTGTCACGTGATTCAATATTCATGAATCACGTTCACAAAAACGGTGAAAATGAAAATTATACAAAGGTGCCTTTTACAATGTTCTTGGGTGATTCAGATACTCAAGGAGCTTGTTTTTTATTTTTAAAATGTTTACTTTTATTTTTTTAATTTTTTAATAATTTTTATTTTAAGAAATAAGTTAAAAAATTTGAAAAAAAATAAAAAAGAATCAAAAGGTTTTTTTTACTTTATTTTTGTTTTTTTATTTTATTTTTTGAATTATTTTTTAATTAATGTGTTATGAAATTATTTTTAATTATTTTAACTTATTTTTAAAATAAAAATTATAAATAAATAAAAATAAAAATCTTAAAAATAAAAAAACAAGTTCATGGGAGGAACATTGTAGAATTGGCCTTACACAAAATGTAGGAGATTCTATTTAAAAAATTACAATAATTTTAAAATTGCTATCTTTCATTTCACCTAAGCTTATGGACAAATTGCTCTCCTTCGTTCTTATTTTCTTACCTTTTTCAATGTCTATCACGCCACATGACGTGATTTCAAAGGCTGTGGTACAATGCTACCATTGCATCAAAGTATTTTCTATGAAGCAACATTTTCTTTACAAAAAAAGGGAATAAGGATAAATTCATTCAATTATGTTGAGAAATATTATATTTTAAAATAATATCTTATGCTATTTATTTTTTCTTTACATAATTTTAAGTAATTTCAAAATGCTGCCTTATTATGGCAACAAAAAAAAAGCTCATACAACACAATTATAAAATAAAGGATAGAGTCATGCTACCGCCTCATTTATTTTTATTTTTTTATATTAATTAATTATTTTTTATATTATATATATTTTTAAAAAATTTTGAAAAATTTTGAGATTTTTTTTTGAAATTTTTTATGTGAACACTATCTACAGCCCTGTGATGTTGATTTTTTATTTTGTTATTTTTTGACTTTATTTTTTAATATTAATTAATTACTTTTATATCATATTTTTTTTGAGATTTTTAATTTTTTTTAATTTTTTTATATTTACTTATACTATTTATTTATAAATAAAAATTTTTAAAAAATATATATGATATAAAAAATAATTAATTAATATAAAAAATAAAAAAAATCAAGACAAACAAAAAAAAGACACCACTAAATCTATCCTAATATTTTTGGGATTATAAGATAGTCACAATCATTTTTTATAATTCAATATATTTTTTTAATTTTATTTTTTTGTAAAAAATTTTAAAAAATTCAAAAAATTCTTTAAAAAATACATAATATAAAAAATAATCAATTAATATTAAAAAATAAAACAATAAAAAAAAAAAATGAGAGATGAAAGATAAATGAACTATGCTACCCGTAAAATAAAATACTTCTTGAAACCTTCAAAAATAATTTACTCAAATATATGTTTTAGTTGGTAGATATAAACCAACCCAGTATACATTAACAAATAATCTACCACATTGTTCTACACTTTGTGCACCAGATTTGCACTTTGTCTTCCATATTTGCTATTAGAAAGCTTCTCTTTCATTGGAACTGAACTCTTATCGCCATTGATGATCCTCAGGCTTTGCCTTAACAAGTCAAACTCTCTCTCCTTTTTGTTCTTCTCATGCTCCATCGAAGCTAACTGAAATTTCAAGGCTTTGATGGTTACCTCCTTTTCTTGCACTTCCCTCTTCAGATTTTCCATCTGGATCTCATCCTCCTCTGCTTTCCAAAATAACCCTTCCCCTGTGAACCAACATCCAAATAAATAACCTCATCCATCATTTGCTATAATATCTAATAGAAAAGGGCAGGAGATTGAAACCAACAACAACAAATATTACTTTTGAAAGAAAGACTTCACATAAGAACACAAAGCACAGGGGGAAGATCACCAGAATCCTCGGTACTTTTTGCAGAATATGATATGCTTATTTGTGATTTTTGTGCAGAGTGTAATCTCACAGAGAAATGGAGTTGGAAAAGGAAGAAGGGCAAGAGGGAGAGGGAGAGGGAGAGAGAGAGAGAGAGAGAGACCATCACAAGTCCTCTGAATGAGGTCATCAAGCTCAGACTTAATTGCAAGATAGAGTTGCTTCCACTTCTCCACGGCCTCATCTCTCCATGCTCTCTCCTCCTTCATCTGCTCAACCAAGAGCTTAGTCCCCATCAACTCCCACTCTTTCTCTCCATTTTTCTCCATTTCCCCAACCTCCTTCATCTCCCTTATCTGCTCTTCCCTCTCTGCCACCACTTTCCTCAGCTGCTTCACCTCCTCTCTCAGCCTCTTCCTCTCTTGCTTCCCATCTGCTTCCTTGAAAGCGAACACCATCATGTCTCTCTCATAGCTCCTGCTCTCTTTCTCCCTCTCGTACATCATCTCCTTCATCTCCTCTTGGAGAAGCTTCACTTTCTCTTTCAAACTCTTAATGTCTTTCTCACAGAAATGCCTCCCTTTCTTGCTAATTCTGCCACCCATCCCTGAAACTACTGTGTTTTCTGGGCAGCTGTCAAAATAATGGGGGAATTGTTCTTATAGTGAGAAAGAGAGAGAGGAAAGATAATAGGGATGTGGATGGCATAAAATCTTAGCCTTATTTTATGACCTCCTGAAACAATGGTTATAGTATACTAGTACTTAATGTTTGTTTTGAGATTTTTTTTTAATTTTGTCTGTATTTGATAAACATAAAAAACTATTTTGAATGACATCAAAATTTATTTTTTATTATGAGATAGAAGTAAAGAATTAAAAAATTCTCTACAAGTAAAAATTAATATTTTATAAAACAAATATTATTTTAAATATTAATTGTATTGTGCTAAAAATACTTATGGAAGATTTAATCAAATATTAAAATACAAGTAATGTTATTTTTATATTATTATATATATATATATTTTTCATTTCACATATATTATTTTTTTATTATTTATTATATATTATCATAATTTGTTTATAATATATTAATAATTAAAAAAAGATGTGTAATAAAATAAAGTCTACATATAATATTTTTCTTAAAATACTATAGTGTAAAAAAAGTAGAAATTATATAGTACGAAAAGATATATTATAAATACATTTGATATATGAAAGATAATTATATTAAGTTGATAAAAAAAAAAAACTCACCTATGAGAATTAGTAAGTCTCGTTAAAAGGCTATATGATATGAATGTATTAAGAAAGAAATCTATGAGTAGATAATTGAATATTATATTATGGAAGGTGCAAAAGAGGGTCGTGAACATTAATGGGTCTATGAGAGTATGTTTTTGCATTAAATACAAATAGAGAAATGGGATTCACATGGAAATTAATTTGTGAGGGAGCGGGGGGTTAGAATTATGAGTCCAATTATTATAATATTTTGACTTCTTCTATTGGTCCCACACTTCTAATTGTGTCATGAAATAATGCAGGCTTGTACTTGAGCATCCTAGAACAGTCCCCATTCACAGATGACATACTGTGATCGTCACTCATCGGCTCATATTATTAAAATTAAAATTATTTATTTATTTATAAATAATTATATTTTATTTATTTATAAATATAATTAAATTTTATTTATATATAAATAAAATAAATACACATCATAAATGATGTTAATATTATCGATTATATTATATTTCTAATATATCATAATGTTACATTATAAAATCTAAATCTCATATAATACATATAAAATTGATAATTGAATTAATAGATGTAGTAGTTTTTTAATCGTGGTTGAAGTGTAATTGAATGAATAAATTTTTTATCTTATATAAAAATATATATTAATGATATAATATAAAAAAGTAATAGTTTAATATAAAAAATTAAATAATATATATTAATATATAAAAAATATCATTAAATTATTTAAATATATAAAATAAATTTAAAATAATAAAATATTTATTTATATTAAAAATAATTAAAATAATATTATTTTAAACTTAAAAGTTAATAAAAATTATATTAAAACGGTGTCATTTTAATAAAAAAAAATTATTGACCCGGTTTGATTCATTAACCTTTTTGCCTAACTTTTTGTTAGCCTACCTTTAAAGATCAACTAGACGATGCACCAGCATCCGAATTGACTCAGTCAATTTGATCTCCTTTTTTATGCACTGATAAATATAATCCTCCTAAAAATTTGCGAGTTAATTTAAAATCTACCTCATTTGTGCCTACTAAGTCACAATTGGGGTAAGTCAAAAAGTTTTTTTATCATTTAACATTAAATAAAATTCAACATTCAACTCTAACTATAGGAACGATTCTAATTTAAATTATATAATTTTGAAATGAAAGATTGATATCATTGCCAATTATATAGCACTACATTCACAAATTAATATATATCCATCGTAACTTTATGAGATTAACATAATAAAAAGTTATGTGGAACAGTTAAAACTCATAGGCATAGTTCATTATGGTTTAAGTTGAGTTTGGTTCTGAGATAATTATTTAAGAATGTTATTAAGGTACTATATTTTTATATAATGCCTTTTAATACTTAAAAGATGCATAATGTCTTTGCCACCATGTAAAGGTACTAAGCAGAAATTTTGGTGACAACAGTCACCTTGTAAAATATAATGGACACGTTTCAATAATTTTTTCTTTAATTTTAAGGTCTCGTTCAGTATGCCGTATAAGAGAATATTGGAAAGTAGAAGTTAATACAATCCAATTTTATACGATATGCGTACATAAAAGATTATATTAGCTTATATGGTTACAAATTTTTATATAGTCATCACCGTATAAGAAAATATTGGGGGGAAGAGATGAGATAACACTATACGATGATCACCGTATAACACTGTACCACTAGTGCCGCCACCATCGCCGCCGCCACCATCACCACCACTGCTACCACTACCACCACAATCATCATCATCACCACCATCGCCACCGCCGTCATCATTACCACCGTTGCTATCGCCATCACCATTATCACCACTATCATCGCCATCGCCATCACGATCGTTGCCACTACCATCACAACCACATTACCACTACATTATCGCCACTATCATCATCCCTGCCACCGCCGCCACCGCCGCCACCACCACCACCACCACCACCACTACATATTATACGTTATTGCAACAAGCACATGATAGTATAAAAGCTTATCAGGTGGATAGCTTATACAATACTATCCAATATCTTATCTTATGCTGCTTACTGAACGGGGCCTAAAAGAATTTGAATTCAAAATTTGAAAATGTTTATATAAAAAGAAACCCTAAAACTTATTGTATGATCATTATGTGTAAATTTATAATTGTGATAATAATATTATGCAAACAATTATTTTTTATAAAAGAATGTGACATAATCAAATGCTAGAAATAAAAAATATGTTTATCCACACATATATTAACTCCACGGGTGACACTCAAACCCTAATTTATAGAGGATGAAGAGAATCATTAAACTTTAAAATGGTAGAAAATGGATTATATCTTCTTATGTTAAGAAAAAATATGATATTATTGTGTTAAAAGATTAAAAATAAACACAATGTATTAGACGACCTATAAGTTAACTAGTGAGTATCACTTATATTTAATATTTATAAATTTATATATATTGTATCTAGTTCTCTTAGCATAAAAGTATCACAGGAGAATTTAAATTCGTAAGAAAATATACCTTGGATTGCTTATTTGTAGACTTGGATCATGATATAGGTTTTTAAAATTTAACAATACCTAAAGGGTCTATGATCAAATCCAATGACATTTAAAAATTTTAATTAGTGGGGACAAACTTTTTTTTCTTACATATATTCATTAAAAAAAATTTAGCTTGTGGGGGACAATTGTCTCACAAGTTTCAACGTTAATATGCCACTGATATAAATCTAGTTGTTGCATTGTTATGTGTTAATGTAGCTATTTAGTAGAAATTCTTACTAGTTTATATCAATGATGATAGAATAGGCAAACCACGATCTCATCCTATCATGGGATGAGATTTATCCCCATCTAATGATCTTGGATGAGGCACATCCAAAGGTTATAAGGCAACTATACTAATTTTTTAACCTGACCAGATCTAGACACAAATAGGCCTACAATAGACGATTGGGGGGGGGGGGGGGGGGGGGGGGAA
>JASKGM010050607.1:0-20085 GCA_034509205.1 Ceratonia siliqua
TAACCGAGAAGCTCGGACCTAGGCAAATCCACTCAACATCCCAGTCCATACACACGCACACCCACCGCAAGAACAAAGATCCAAACCGTGGAAATGAAGGATTACCTCTTTGGAACCTACAGAATACCAAATTACTGATGATTCCTCTGAAACCCCAGAATTCCCCTTCGCCCGTAGCAAGGAAAAATCACCGCCCTTTTGACTTCCTCCTCTGTTTACGTCCTCCCTGGTTTTTATAGCCAGAAATCAGGATGAACCCATGAGAGACGTGAGATAGCATGTTGCTGCAGAGGAATGGAGTGTGCAGGAGGGTAGCGGGAGCCGAAACTGCAGAAAAATGGGGAGACCAGAGATTGAACAGGGAGATGGTGACAGGGGACCGAGAAAGAATTCCTCAGGCATGCGTTGGTGTATAGGGGAGGAAAGGAGGTTGCGTGGGGGTAGGTTCTCGGCAGAGATGAGGGAATCAGGGTGAGTGTGAAGTGAAGAGATGGGGTTGCAGGGAATGGGTGTACTGATGCTTTGCAGAGAACGGAAGTGATGGAAGAAGAGGGATTTCGGGAGAGTGATTTGGGGGATTAGGGATTCATCCGGGTTATGGGTTCTGGATCGGGTCATGGACCGGGTCAGACGGGTATGGATTGAAAATGAGGGGCTGAGCAAATGGTCTTGGTGCAGGGGAGTGGGCTGACCAAAATGGGGTGTTGACAAGTGGTTTAATTTGTTTTTACATTGAACTGTAGTTTGGGATGAGATTTTTTTTTTTGCTTGTATGTGGTTTTTTAAGGGGATATTTTTATGGGAAATGCATATGGACTGAGAGAGCCCTTGAAGTATATATTTTTTAATTTTATATTTTCTTTTACTCCCTTATTCTTTTACGAAGATTCCTAATTCTTTCGTTCTGTGTTCCTCTTCTCTCTTCATAAAGTCTTAGTTGATACCCCCCAAAAAAAAGCTTATTTTGTTTTTATGTAATATGTCGTATTCAGAAGGTGCTTAAAGGGAGAGAGCATGTGACTATACTTTTGAATTCATTTTATGTGTCATACTTGGTCTGGGAGTGATATCATCTTTTCTTCCTTCTTGTCTTGATATTAATTGTTTTTGTGTGATGCAGGTTGCTAAGCTTCTTATGGATACGTCAGTTTTAGAGTTTTATCCTACACTTTTTGTCCTTGTCACAGATGTCATGGACATGCTTGGGGATCTGGTATGGCAACGCATAAAACAGAAAGCTGAGTTTGCTGAGGATGGAACATTGCTCTGCAACTTACCAGGTCTTTCATCAATTTAAATCTCGCATTTTTTTTCTCACAAAATGTTGTTTACTTTATACAGGAGAGGCCTATGACATGCCTGTGGCACTACTTTTTTCCCCATCAAGCATCATTTGATGCTAATATTTTGAAGATTATGGGGTTTGAGCTTAACTTATTAGGGCCTTTGGTCCCTCCATAACACCCAGAAAAAAATTAAACTTATTCAAGGCCTGATGATTACTTAAAGTTTTATGCTTTTTAGAACTGGGTTGCTTGCTTATATATTGTATCTCTTGAACAAAAACCAATTCTGGTTAAGGATTGTTGAAAGATAAGTCTTAATCCAGTTCTACGATACAAGTTGAATTAAACAAAGTTCAAACAACATGAATCTTGTCTGGTTAGAATTTGATAAAAGCCCAAAATTATATAAAATAAAACAAATTAAGTATGAACAAATGATACTTGGTTGAGCAGCATGATCACGTTGTATTTTGTATACTAGTTATTACTTGTTGTATGGCTAAATTTAAACATATTTCTGCCAAGTTGTCATTTAGCTATGTCAAAGCCATAGCCAGCAGTTCTGTGTAATGAATATAATTTGCAAACAAAACTAAAGAGAACATCTGCTAAT
This sequence comes from Ceratonia siliqua, assembly GCA_034509205.1. Lineage (NCBI taxonomy): Eukaryota > Viridiplantae > Streptophyta > Magnoliopsida > Fabales > Fabaceae > Ceratonia > Ceratonia siliqua. Next base: position 1,900 of record JASKGM010050607.1, read on the forward strand.
TAGTGCCTACTAAGAGTTTGCAGAATTAGCTGCACCTCTTTCAATCTCTTCTGCTGCTTTGTCACTTTTCCAGGCCTAAAGTATTATAAACTTATGCCAGATTTGCGGTTGATTGATGGTTGCAATTTGACTGTGGCATCTTTTTCTTAAAGTTTTTATTATATTTGTGCCAGAAAACTTTAAAGCAAGTGATATTTGCTCTGATGCCAAAGAAACTTGCAATAATTGGTTCAGCAAAATTGGTGCTGTGCGAGAGCTTCTTCCACGCATGTGAAGTCCTGATCCTCCCTCTGTATTTAATTTGTTCACTGCATTCTTTTTCTCCTGAAGTTATTTCTTGACTTTTTGTGTCTTTGAGACTTTCTCACCTCTAGATTTTGTCACCTTAATTGCTGCAATTATTGAATTTATATTTAAATAAATGCCCATGGTGGTGCTCCTGCAAAGACCATATCCATCCAGATTTCCATAATTTTCAGCTAAATGCACTTTAATCATATTAATAACCATGCCGCTGTGCTACCCTTAAATTAGACTGAACTGCATTATTCCAAAGGAGAATGGTCCTTCAATTCCCGTGGAGGCTCTCAACATATGTGGGAGACATTATCCTGGATGGTAAATGTTAGATCCCTGATACATAAGATCTATTTTAAAAAAGCACAGGGGCACATAAGCCATTAACCACCACACCTACGTGGCAGCTGACTCGAGAGATGTGTTAGTGGACAACGAGAAAGGTGTGAGGGATGAGCTGGCTGGCAGGCAGGAAGGAAGGAGGAGTGGATTAAAATGAGGTGAACATGTGTGTAGGAGGGGTGTGGAGTTTTGGGAGTAAACATTAGGGAGGCTAGCATCCATGAAAGCTAGTGTGACCTAGCCTGGGGTTAGGATTTATGTTTCTGCAATTCTTAGGAGTAGATGACGGTGTCAGGGTGTTGGTTGTGGAATTCGTTACGTTTCATTTTAAGTTGTAGAGAGTCTCAGTGGTCTTATCAGTAAAGTTCAATGTTTCATTGATAGTAATATATTCTGCTTTGAATTTTGAGCAATTGTGTTGTGAGTTTTGGGTTTCAACATTTTGTTATCAGAGCAGTTGTTGAAAGGGCGTGGTCAATACCCGAAAGGAGGGAAGAATAGAGCAAGTTGAACAAGGTATGGAGGCACAGATGAGACAAACAGAGGAGATACGAAGGGATATGGGGGCTATGTAGGATCACATTTTGGACATTAGGGACTTTATGGAGCAGGTGAGAAATGAGAGGCTGATGGCTCAAGAACAACCTAATGGTGGGTCTCAAGGGGGAAGAGATAGGGAGCGAGAGAGAGGAGGGTCCAATGGCTGAATGAGGGAGAGAAGGCGAGATGAGTACGAACATAGATTCCGGAGGTTGGAACTTCCGTTGTTTTCAGGGGAGGATCTTATGGGTTGGCTATTTAGAGTAGAAAGGTATTTTGCATGGGGTTGAAGAAGCTAAGAGAATGGAAGCCATTGCAGTGTGTTTAGAGGGAAGAGCTCTTAACTGGTTTTGATGGTTGGAATGCAAGGACCCACTGCGTTCTTAGACAGAATTTCGGGAGGAATTGCTGGAACCGTCACAATTTGGAGGTGGCTACGAACAGCTGGTCGCCTTAAGACAAGTGGGTTCGGTCACAAAATATCGAGAAGAATTTGAGATTATGTCTGCTTCCTTGTATGATGCCTCTGAAGAATTGTTGGTAGGGACGTTCATCAATGGTCTGAGGGAAGAAGTAAAAGCAGAAGTGAAGATAGGGCGCCTTGAAATAGACCATGGGCTTAGCCTATCGGGTTGAAGAAAAAAAATTTTGATGTTGGATCGGGCTCGAGGAGGCCAAGAGAAGCAAGGTCAGGCACTCCGAATACCCAGCAAGAACTGTTCTCGGGAAAAGGCAGTCTTCATGGGTTTCTGCTAAGCCTTGGATGGCTACTGGAACCACCCCCCATTTCGCAAGCTCGGGAGACACCGGAAAAGGGCGACTGGCATAGGAGTTGGAAGCTCTGGCACTAACGCGCCTCCTATAGTGCCAGCGAGAGGGGAAATGTCCCTTACTAGTGTGAATTGTGGACCTGGTAATGTAAGAAAACTGTCGGCAACTGAGGAAACAAGAAGGAAAGCCTTGGTCTTGTGTTTCAGGTGTGAGGAACGCTACACCCCCATTCATCGTTGCCCTAACCGACATCTACGGATCTTGTTAATGGAGGAAGATGAAGGAAGAACGGGGGAGTTAACAGGGGAGTTGGAACATAAAGGAGATAGGACTGAAATAATTAAGCTAGCCCAAGAAGGTGAACACTTTGCTTTAGAAATTTCAATGCATTCTCTAATGGGACTCACTTCTAATCACACATTGAAATTCAAGGGAGAAATTGAGGGACAGGAGGTAATGGTGTTAGTGGATAGTGGAGCTTCTCACAACTTCATATCTAGGGAACTCACAGAGAGACTGAACATGAGAGTAAATCCAAACCACAAACTTCGGGGTAACCATTGGCAATGGATATCGGGTTCAAGGAAATTGAGTATGTCAAGGGGAGGTTTTGGAAATTCAAGGAGTGCGAATTGTACAAACCTTTTATTCATTTGAATTAGGAGGGGCAGATGTGGTGCTGGGAGCCACTTGGCTGAGTTCATTGGGGGATATAAAATTCAATTTGGGATCCCTCACAATGCAGTTCATGTTAGGAAAAAGATTAATGAAGTTACAAGGAGATCCATCCCTAACCAAAACCTTGGTGTCCTTAAAAGCAATGACGAGGCACTTCATACTCAAAGGGAAAGGTATTTGGTAGAGTTTGGGGCTATGGACTTACATACAAAGGAGAGTTACCCTGTGGAATTGATGGAAGTATTAACAGACTATGCTTCTCTGTATGAATCCCCTTGTCACAACGTGACGGATGGAAAAATTAGCACCGTCGTGATCCTAAGGCGATAAAAGGGAAATAAAAACAGAGATAAGAATGGAGTCGCCACCAATTAATTATAAGGATAATTGGGATCCTTTAAAAATCCAAAAACTGGCCCTTGAAATCAGATGATAGATTCGGGAGTCTAATTACGTGTGAGGAAGGTGTTAGACACCCCACATCGTCCATCCCTAAGGATGGTTACCCTAAATCGTTTGTGCTTAAAATTTATTGTGTTTGAATTACACATTTTTATTGTTTTGATTATTTTAGAAAAATAAAGAAGTGAGAGGATTGGACCTGTTTTACTGTGTAAGTGCCTATGTACCCTTAAGGGATCAAGGTCCACGTAGTTCGAATTAATTTAATTAAAAATTACCCTAAAATAGGATTAAAACAATATGAAAAATTAGATTTCTACATAAGGTCCAACAAAATGAGATAGTAATTCTCTATATAATGTTTGAAAAAATAAAGACATTGTGGGAAAATAAATTTCCACATAAAGCTTAGACAAAATGGGATAATATTTCCCCACATAATGTTCAAATGAATAAAGACAGTATGAGAAATGGATTCCACATAAAGTTTAAACAAAATGGGAGAATATTTCTCCACATAATGTTTGAGATTTAAAATAGCGTTTTTGAAAGTATCAGGGTCAAATTTGAATCTTCAAAATATTGAGGTCAAAATTCGAATTTTCAAAATATTAGGGTTAAAATTTGAATTTATGAAAATATCAGGGTCAAACAGAATCTTGACTCTTATTTTGAAAATATCTTACAAGGCCATTGGAGCCATTTAGAAGAGAATTGGGCCTTGGACCCTTTTTGAAACAACTGGCCTTTTTGGATTAAAATATTACTGAAACTTATAAAAAAACAAAATGATTTACCCTTTAGAGCTATTTAAGAGGCATTGGGCCCATTAACAAAACTGATATTTAATCAATGGGTTGTTGAAACCCCTTTTTCTTTTTCTTAAAAAAAAATTTGTTGAGGCTTGGGATGGAATGAGACAGTATAGAAGAATTAATCTTCATATAAAGCTTAAGACAATATGAAAAAAAAAATAATTTTTCACATATTGTGTATGAATAATTAGGTCTAGAGGAAAAATAAATTTTCACATATAGCCTAACCATTATAGGAGAGCAATTCTCCATATAATCATAATGTATGGAAGAAATGATCTTTAAAATTACGTTTGGAGAAAAATAAAAGAAAGCCAAACTACATAATTTAAAGCTCAATGTTTTTCTTATTTTGGGTCCTTGAAACCCAATTTTAAATTTTAATTTATAAAAATGAGATTGAGCCTTGTAACAAAAAGCCTTAATTCTATGAATCTCATTTCCACTTAAACACATTAAGATGGATTTTGGGCCTTGAACCCATTGAAAAACTCATATGTTAAAATACACTTAAATTTGTCATAACAATTATCCATTATTAAATTATTATTTTTAAGGCCATTCTTTTCACAAAGTCCCTTGGCGCCAAAATTCTTGTTTTATATTGAAAGCCTATTTAGTCACACAAACAGCAGCATTTAGAAACAACCTATTTACAGACAGTAGCATACAGAAACAGCATATTTACAGCAGCAACAACACGTTTACAGCAACTGCAGATTTACAAAAACAGCAATATGTTTACAGCAACATGTAATACAGAAACAGCAGCCAATCTTGACAAAACAGCAACTAAAAAAAATACCAAACAGCACCATATTTAACAGCAGCAAATAATACTAAAACAGCAGCAATCATTTAAGGGAAACAGCAACATGCTTTATAATGGACAAAAAAACAGCAGCTATACTTAAGGAAAACAGCAACGGCATTTATACACAAAACCAGCAGCAACATTTAGAAAACAGCAGCAGTATATATTAAAGCAAACAGCAGCATCATATATAAAACACAACAGCATGATTAAAAAAAAAACAGTAGTGGCATATATATAAAAAAAAATCAACATATATTGAACAAACGGATGACAACATGAAGGAAAATACAAAGAGGACTCACCTTCCTGAATAACACCTTCACAAAATCTTCTTCTTCCTGTAAACTTCTCTAAAACTTCCCTTCTTTTCAAAGCCTTCCCTTTTCCTCTTGAAATGCTTTGTTTCTTTAAACTTTCTTCTCTTTCCCCCAAAACTTTGCAAGTCCTTTTTTCTCCCTTTTCGAATTGTCCTCCTCTTCCTCCTCTGTTTTGTGGTCTCCCTGATTTCTTTTCTAGAAAATCCCCTTGGTTTTTTCCGCCTCCTCTGTTTTCTGTTTTCTGCTTTCTTATAGTCAGGGAAATCCCTCCTGCTGCCGTATACTCCACGATGGCGTCAGGGTCAGGCATTTCAGGGAATGGTTGTTTCCAGTAGAGTGCGTAATCGCGTGGAGAGAAGGGGAAAGATGAACGTACCGGGGTGCAGAGGTGAGATCCGGTGAACAGAACAGAGGGATGGGTACTTACAAAGGGATTGCGTGAAAAGTGGGTTGTGTGTTTCAGACTTGAGGAGCCGGTGAGATAGGGGGGAACGAAGTGACCTTACGGGGGAAGGGTTGATTGTGCAGAGAATGGATATAGAGATAAGGGGAAGTCGAAATTGCAGAAGGAAATTGGGGAAAAGGGGCGCATGTTTTAAGTTTCAGGAGGTGGGGCTTCGGGTTGGTGATGGACCTGGATAGTGGGCTGATGGGTTTTTTTCTTTTCTTTTCTTTTTTTTTGTTTTAATTAATAATTAACTTTATTTTTTTTTATTTTCCTTATCTATCATTTTTGATTTTTTGTATTATTTTTATTATTAATATTAATATTTTTTGTCATTATTATTTATTATTTATTTTTTTTTGTGCTGGACAAAATCCAGTGTTTACACCCCTGAAGGATTACACAAGATCATAAAATTACTCTCAAAAGTGGGACTCAAATTCCAAATATCAGGCCTTACTGCTATCCACTTTCTCAGAAAAACAAGATTGAAAGGTTGGTGATGGAAATGTTGTGGGTAGGTATAATTCAACCCAGCACGAGCCCTTTCTCGAGTCTAGTGCTCTTAGTCAAGAAAAGGATGGGAGCTAGAGATTTTGTGTTGATTATAGAGCACTTAATCAGATCACGGTACCTGATAAGTTTCCTATACTAGATATTGACGAGCTCATGGACGAACTGGGAGGTGCAACTATTTTTCCAAAGCTAGATTTGAAGTCGGGGTATCATCAGATTAGGGTGAAGGAAGGAGATGAGCACAAGACAGCTTTCAGAACTCATGAGGGCCATTATGAGTTTTTGGTTATGCCATTTGGCCTCACTAATGCGCCTTCCACATTTCAAGCCTTAATGAACTACATTTTTCAGTCGTATTTGCGGAAGTTCGTATTGGTATTTTTTGATGATATCCTGGTCTATAGCTCTAATTTGCAGAACCATAGGCTCCATCTCCAGTTAGCCCTGCAGACCTTGAAGGAGAATAATCTAGATGAATCGCAAGAAGTGTCTATTTGGGCAAAATAAGCTGGAGTATTTGGGTTACATCATTTCAGGCGAAGGGGTTCAGCCTGACCTAGCCAAAATTAAGGCCATGATGGATTGGCATGTGCCCAGTAATGTCAAAAGTTTACGAGGGTTTTTGGGTCTCACAAGCTATTACAGGAAGTTCATCAAGGGGTATGGGGGAATAGCAGCCTTTCTCACTGCTCTATTAAAGAAGAATGGGTTTGGATGGAATGATGAAGCTTAGAAGGCCTTTGAATCCTTGAAGAAAGCTATGACCTAGGCACCTGTTCTAGCCATGCTAGACTTTGCTTGACCCTTTGAATAGAGACAGATGCCTCAGGGTTAGGAATAAGGACAGTGCTTATGCAACAAGGGCGTCCAATTGCTTATCTTAATCAGAAACTCTCAAAAAAAGGCAAGAAATGCTCGGTCTACGAGAGGGAACTCATGGCCATTGTATTCGCAGTGCAGAAATGGCGTCCTTACTTGTTTGATCACCCTTTTGTCATCAAGATATATCAAAAGAGGCTTAAGTTTTTGTTAGAACAGAGAATTCTGAGTATGGAACAGCAGAAATGGGCCTCCAAATTATATTATTGGGTTACCAATTCACGATACAATACAAGTCAGGTAAGGAGAATGGTGTAATAGATGCCCTGTCAAGGAAGGAAGATACTTTAGAATTCGAGGCCATATCCATAAGACAATGTGAGGATTGGGACACCTTGGGTGATGAGATTGATCAGAGTCCAAGTTTGAGGGATATCTTTTAGAAGGTTGTAGCGGACCCTCAGTGTCTTCCAGATTATTCCATTAGCCGAGGCCTCATCTTTCATCAAGGGAAATTAGTGATCCCTAAGGACTCTCCAAGAGTTCAGAGGTTACTTCAGGAGTTTCACTCATCTCCTATTGGGGGTCACTTTGGAGTGCTTAGAACTTATAAGCAGTTATCGGGAGTAGTTTATTAGATTGGCATGAAGCAAGATGTGCAGCGCTATGTGGCAGCCTGTGGGATGTGCCAAGCCAATTGGTACCAAGCTTTATTGCTAGCGGGCCTACTTCAGCCCTTACTTATCCCTTCTCAAGTTTGGGAAGACATAAACCTAGATTTTGTCATTGGGTTACCAAAATCAAAAGGAAAAGAGGTAATTCTAGCGGTTGTTGATAGACTCGCCAAGTATTGCCACTTGTTACTACTTTCTCATCCCTTCACAACAAAGGAAGTGGCTGTCTTGTTTATCAAGGAGATAGTTAGGTTGCATGGCTTTCCCAAGTTCATAGTGTCGGATCGTGACAGGGTCTTCATTAGCCAGTTTTGGCAAGAACTCTTTAGAATAGCAGGGACCACCTTAAGCATGAGTTTGGCTTACCATCCACAAACAAATGGACAAACTGAGGTTGTTAATAGGAGCATTGAGACTTACCTGAGGTGTTTTATTTAGGACAAGCCAAGACAGTGGACCAAGTGGATTTCATGGGCTGAGTATTGGTATAATACCACTTATCAGCGGGCTGCAGGTATGACCCATTGTAAGGCTCTGTATGGCCGTGATCCTCCGTGTTACTTAAGTAGGGAAATGAATTAACTAGGGTTGAGGAGGTTGACATTCAATTACAATACCATAATCTGATTTTGGAAGAGCTTAAGTCTAATCTAACCAAAGGCCAGTCTTATATGAAAGAAATGGCAGATCACAAGCGTCGGGCAGTAACTCTAACTCTACAAGTGGGAGAGTTGGTATACATCAAAATCATACCTTATAAACCGAAAACTTCAGCTAAACGACCCAACTAGAAACTTAGTCCTCATTTTTATGGTCCATACAAAGTGCTAGCCAGGATTGGCGAGGTAGTTATCATGTGGACTTACCTCCTATAGCCAGGATCCACCCAGTTTTCCATATTTCCCATTAAAGAAAGCTATGCCAATCGAATGCCCTCCACTACAAATTCCTCCATGCCTGGTAGAAGGTGGAGAGTTGCAAGTTATACCTGAACAAGTCTTGGGGGTTCGAACAGCCCGCAATGGGTATGAGGAAGTCCTCATTCAATGGAAAGGACTACCATCATGTGATAACACTTGGGAGGATGTTTCTACTATCATTGCCCAGTTTCCAAATTTCCACTTTGAGGACAAGGTGGATGTTGCATGGGGATAATGTTATACTCTTAATACATAAGACCTATTTTAGAAAGCACAGGAGCACATCAGCCATTAACCAACACACCCACGTGGTAGCTGACCCCGAGAGGTGTTAGTGGACAATGAGAAAGGTGTGAGGGATGAGCTGGCTGGCAGCGGGAAGGAAGGAAGAGTGGATTAAAAAAGGGTGAACATGTGTGTGGGAGGGGTGTGGAGTTTTGGGAGTAAACATTAGGGAGGCTAGCATTCATGAAAGCTAGTGTGACCTAGCCTGGGGTTAGGATTTACGTTTCTGCAATTCTTAGGAGTAGATGACGGTGTGAGGGTGTTGGTTGTGGGATTTGTTACATTTCATTCTGAGTTGTAGAGAGTCCCAGTGATTTTGTCAGTAAAGTTCACTGTTTAATTGATAGTAATATATTCTGCTTTGATTTCTGAGCAATTGTGTTGTGAGTGAGTTCTGGGTTTCAACAGTAAATAAGTTGGATTGGTTACATGTAAGAGATTGTTGGGTAGTGGCATGAAGGTGTATTTATTTGCATATATTTGTTTAGTCTTAAGAGTGTGTTATGTTTATCTATAATTAGTTTCTAACATGTTTTGGAACCTATGTATACGGTTTATAGGATAGGCTATTAGATGCATTGGCTAGTCTTTTTTTGTTTTTTGCATGAAAAGTTAGCTATGATTTAAGGTTACTTTAAGAGCCTTTTTCACAAAGCTTGTTAATACTTTTTTGTTAGATTTGTCATAGTTCATAAAGGTTGCTTCCCTCTAACTGGGATGTATGCTCTTTGTTTATCTGGAATTCTACTATAGTTACTTGGAGCTGGCAATATTGCCTTGCTGGCGTTTTCTTCTTGACCACCCTGTAGACAGCCTCAGGCGCTTGGTAATGATGACCAGAGGATTAGGAGATCCAGTGTCATCTGCCTATTGTCGTCTATATATGGCTCACTGTGCACAGAAGCTACCTTCACATGATACAGGTATTATTTTTTGTAATGTTTAATTAATGCTTAGGATTTGTAAAATATTTGCACCTCAAGAAACAAATGGACCCCTTTAAATTGGTAAATTCAACCTGCATGTATACAGTGAATGTATAGCTTGTGATCTGACCTTTGCATATGTCTATGTATATTATATGTGTATCACAATACATAGCTCCCCAGCGACTGCAATCCAGAACCTGAGTGTGAAATATTGGATTCTATTTGATTCCAATAAACAAATATTTTTTGGTTTTAGAGTTCTTGTTTTTCTTCTCTGAATTGCCTAATTTAAAAGGCCAAAGAGAGCGTGAAAAGTTGGATAAACAAATTTGTGTAGCTATTTCAAATTAAACAGTATATATGAGTCTACAAAATTGTTACCCAGAGCTGTATGACATTTTTTGTTCATGTTTGTGTTCTGTGTACCGTAGTAGTTCAGGTTTTAGAATGCTTATTTCTCTTTCTTCGTGATTGTTCTCAATGGAATAGCGGATGTTATTAGATGCAAAGGTTATTGATTTACTGTCTGGCATGATAATCTAATATTCTTCTTTATCATATTTATTATAAGACGCATATTTCATGTATTGTCCAACTGGAACAGGTTTTCTTGTTATATGTGTTAATGACATCAAAGTTATCTTGATGCGAATCTTATCCACAAATGAAAGCATACATGGAAATGTTACGGGCAATAAAAAATTGCTAGTGAGCCTGATGGAACCAACCATTGAGTATATTATGAAGTGTGTATTTCAGGGGTTGTCTCAGGTATGTAGTAAAGTTTCTTGTTGCAAGCACACTTGTTTTGGACAATATTTTATATGATTATGGCTCCATTTTTCTTTGTTATATGAACTTCTTAATTGACATTCTTTGGTTGGATCCTCTTCCATTTTGCATTTTGCAATAGTATTTACAGGGAAACAGTATGTTCATTGGAACTCATGTAAATAGGAGTAACACCATGCAATTATATAGAGTGCCACATGGCTAGGGTTCTCATTATTATTAACCTGACAGTAAGCTTGCAAAAAAAAAAAAACAGCCAGATAGTGCTTTTTGTATGCTTTTCTATCCTCTTTTTCCTCTATGCTGTTCTGATACCACCTTTCTGTACTGAAGAGACAAGTCAGCGATGTTCTTGCTGAGCTTGGATTGAAGAAGAATCAACAGTTTTTTGGGATTGCCCCATGTGTTTCTGTTGTTCTTCATCATTTATTGAAGGAACTCCCAATTGAAGTAATTTGTTCAAATACTCTGGAGATCCTTCATCTCATTGAATGTAGCAAGGATAATTCCTTTGATCAGGTATGCATTTGCAGTTTTTATCGTACCCTAAATACTTCTGGTATACATCATGAGGTTATTTACTATGTTCTAGCTGCATTCTTCTGCTTCATATTTTCCAATATGCAGTTTTATTGTTCTTTTGGCTTGATGCAGCATATGAATTACAGATTGCTTGGGTTCAGGCTGTATGAAAGGAAGTCCCCGCTTGACATTATCAAAGCTGTGCTAGATAAAGTCATTCAGGTATCTGTAGATTTCTATTGTAGCTTGTTTCAAGAACCAGAACTGGGTCACCAGGTTATTGAAAATCGGCTGCTCCGGGTTTGAAAACACTGGTTTGACCATCCATATATGTAAAATTTTTCCAATATGCTTGATTTGATTGGTAGTTATGGCAGTGATGTAAATATTTATATTTTCTGAGATTTAATATGGACTTCATTTTCAAACATGTTTTGCCAAACTGTCTTATTTTTGTCTCTTTAAACTTCATGGCAATGCTAGGTTATTACGCAGTATGATAGCCTTGATGAGTACCTGAAGGTTGTAGATGCTTATGCAGATCTTATTCTTCAGAACCAGATGGTAAGTTTGGGTGACTGGGTACAACTGACTGCTGTTGATTATTTGCATTTTGCATCATGATGAATAACAGGTTGAGGTAATTGTGGATCTTCTTTATTAAGTACACTAATCTGACTCAACAGGGAATTCCTCTTTCCATTATTTTTGTGAGAAAGATGTCAAATACTTTATTATGATTTTCCCTAAAGAGGATCATTTATGCCAGGATAATCTTTTAAACACCATTTTAGAAGGCATATCACAGCGTGCGAGGAATAAAGGGATTACAGAAGATGAACTGCCAAGCTTGCAATCTTTCTTGGTGAAGCTGCTTTCTCATTTCAAGTGCTTGGAAGATGTGTTCGCAATGGTATATTCCCAATATATGCTTTTGTATTTTTCTCCATCTCCCTGTATATTTTGGTCTATTTTTTAAATATATGAATACTAAATGGTGATTAATTTAATTATTTTTATTTTGTAGAGTCACTTTCCTGAAATCTTAGATGTAATGTATGGGAACTCACGGAATGTTGTCTTTATGCACATCCTTAATATGGCAACAAGGTACCTTTTGTCATGAACTCTACATTCTTACCCCAATTTATCTTGTTGAGGTCTAATATTCTTGTTTCTTTCATTCTTTGATCACCCTCATTGGCATTTATACCACTTCATCTTGGTTTACTTGTCCCTATATCAAGTCTTGGAGAGATAATGAATATTAGCATGTCAATAAGACTGAACTATCCTTGCATTTGGCTTTTCTTTTTGGTACACAGCAGTTGATTTATATTTGTCCTAAAATTTTATTACAGCAAATTTTTGAAAGCAATCTATTTTCTTACAATGAGGCAGTACTCTTAAAATTATCTTTCTACCACCTCTTTCTGACAGATTTGCAGAGTCCACAACATCTGAATTTTTTTATTATAAAATAAGAAAAGTTATTAAGAGGAGAGATGGTACATCAAGTGAGGTTGAGGCCTAAGGCATCCGCCAAAAAGAAACTTATTACAATGGAAGAACAAATTCTTCACTGAAATAAAGCACTCTAATATTTTTGCATATAGACAAAGCCAACCCCTGAAAATGATTATTGGCTGAACATTATTCCCCCCCCCCCCCCCCCCGGGGGCTGCAATAAACAAAGAAAAAATAGTGGCAATTCTTGAAAATTATGGCATTAGGTTCCATCTGAATTAATTAAATAGCGATTCCGAAGAGTCAGCTGCAAAGTGCACATGTTTGTGGCTCCCGGGCATTGCACAGATATGGGGGGAGAGCTTTATGTGGACTAGGAACCTCCAACAAATCATTAGGAATTTGGATGAAACAGTTGATTTCAAAGGGAGCATTAGATTTCCAAAGAGAGTTAGCAAAAAAGAAGCAAGGCATCTGGATGTTATTCATATGTTTCAGTTGTTATTGCAGCCTTTTTGTTTGGAGACTGATGGAAGGCGCAGAATTTTATAGAATTTCTCTGTAGGAAAAGATAACACAGTACAGGACAAAGGGTTTTGCTATTCAGAATTATGTAGGAAATTCAGAATACAAGTCCAGAAATAGGAAATAAGAAAGAAACACTCAGGAAAATAAAGAGAAACACTGTAGAAAACTGATAAGGACTTCCTAGCTTTCGGGAGGCTTAGTCTCTCCCACACAAGTACCAAAATTCTTGCCTATCCTCCCTTCTTCTCAGACCATTACTTATATCCTTCCGCATAATAGGTCTAGAACCTTCTTCTAACTAATCTCCACAATTGCAGCATCCTCTGCCACGTGTCTAACTTCCTTGTTACTCCCTGTAAGTTTAGGAGAAATAAAAGACTGAAAAATCTTTATAAATTATTTTACACGGTAAGGAAGCATGGAATATATAGGGAAATATGACAAGAGCTCTGTCATTAATTCCCTATTATTCTAAAAATGTAAAGATTTCTAAATCAATGAAGATAAATGACTTAGAGGAAATCAGGGATTTGCTCTACTCCAAATCCCTTTACAAAGATGGAAACTTATTTAAAATAGTAACTAAATTAAGAAGTAAAGGCAGAGAATAAGACTAGAAATTAATTCCTCAACTCCGGCTGACTTCCTTGATTTTATTCCTTCTAATCCTACACTCCCCATATCACCCCTCAGCATCCCTCCTCCTTCTAATATACACTTAAGCCAACACACTTGGATAGCATGGTTGTGGACTAAAAACATTGACTTATGTCTTATATCTTTAAATATTCTATTGTGCTACAGTTGGGATTGAGAAAACAAGCATTGTCAGATTTCTGATAGGAGAAAGTTTAATACATGGCTGGAATTTGGATTAATTAGAAGGTAGAAGGCTTTGGTGCTGAGGAAATGCTCTAAGATTAAAGTCAGATATATGGGCTATTAATGGGCCATGGATGGTTTTGGAACTCAAGAACAATTAATGAAGATGATCAGGATATGTGGGTTGTGAATACTATGAATAAAGTACTAAGATGAGTAATTTTAAAAGAAACTGGGTAAGTTTGTAGAAAAGAAGAATTGTAGTATACCTAGATTAGTATTGTGTTTGGGTATCAGAATTTAAAGACATAGAGTTTCATAGTCGCTGAAATCACTAAAATCACTTCTTTATTGATTTTGAATGATTGATGTCAATATCTATAGTCTTCTGTCTTTTCCTTTGTAATAGAATTTGTTTATTGTTGTGTCAGATGTGTTAACTAAGAAGACTGCACTATAAGAGATATCACTTTGATAATTGAACTTCACTTGTAAATCAAGATTGGAACTGGACTTCAGTGTCTTGGATCTTTTTTTTTCAAAAGAGAATTGATTAAAAAGAGAAAATAATAGGTACAGTAAGAGAGGGGGATAAATAACGTTGGATCCATTTTACAGCTGGCTTTGTCTCCACTTTTCATTTCATATCAACCAATCAATTATCAGGTAGAGCATGGCCTGGAAAAACCATGAAGCTGAAGGATAAACTATTTGCAAAGAATTCTGTGTGCTTCTCTTACCAGAGACTCCTTCACCTTATAACAAGTAACCAGATAGGATTGCTGCTCTAGCATTAACTAATTCCATCTCCCAGTTGTGTGGAGACCTCGAGAACACAGATTGTATTAAACACCTTCACACTCAGTATATTTGGATGATTGTTCACACAGAACTTATATGGACTTAGATTTCCAAGTTAATGATCATTGGATCTAATTTTGAACAACACATTTTGTGCAGGCTTTTATTTGTAAATTAGAAACTACTATAAGCCATCAAGAAGACCCAGTCAACATAATGAAATCCATTACAAGACCTAACTACAGCCGATAAGCAATTAATTCAGAATTAATCAACATACTCATCCCTCTAACTATAATTTAAAATCTGAAATAAGACATACCTGCAGCTTGCTATGGCTAAGATCAGGTCATTCTTACCCAGTTAAACTCTATGGTAATTTTTTTCTCAAAAAAGTAATAAATCCATGGGATACTTTACAAAAAAAAATCTACGGGATAATAACTTACAGATCCTGAATCAAAACCTAGTTGTATTTCGGAGTTTGCATTTCAATCTTGCTCTTCAAATCTTGTCTTTGTTGATCTACACGCTGCCTGCAAAATACTCTTACTTGATTCTCTGTGTTGGTTACTGGTGAATTATAACGTAGATATCATGTTGCAAGTAGTAGTTTGATTTCTTATGAATTATATTTTATGGTTATTTGTTAAGCAGGAATTGTCATGTAAGTGATCCGACAACCATACAGTTGCTTTTTGAAATTTCTCAAACCCTACATGATAGTATGGAATTTATGAATGTGAAAGATGATGATAGCCACGTGGCACGATTAATCTCTCGCTTCGTGCACAGGGTAGATTCTGATTTTCTTTAGTTGTGGTTAATTTTTGCGAGGCTTATGATTTGTTGACACATTTGTAGCTTCTATTTACTAGGTAGATTATGGAGTAGAGCTGGAACGCCATTTAGCATTTCTGGTTGATTGCCGAGGGGCTTTTGGTAGATTAAACGAACTTAAGGTTTGTAGTTATTTTCCTACCAGTGCATCAAAGATAAAGAATCAATTTTTTTTTTTTCAAAATAAGAATCAGTGCACTCCCTACTTTATTTGTAACTTGTTACAGGCCCTAAAGCTCACTTATTACTCTGTTTAGCTGTATTGTTAACTGAAGTGAATGGCTCGTGCCAGTTTATCAGAATCATCTAGCTCTAAGGAAGGCAGGAAGATGAAAAGAAAATGAAATCTACACTTGTTGCTTTACCAGCTGTTTTTTAGTTTGTGGTATTGAGACGTTGTCATACCAACGGCTATTTTGATGCTTATATAAATAAAGAAATTAAGCTTCTGTAGGGGTAAGGTGGTGGTTAAAAGTTATCTTTATTTTTCTTGTCATTAAGAAAAGGGTAACTGTTAAAAGTTGTAATAGTTGGAGAAGCTTTGTCTCTGAATGACCCAAGTAACCTTTATAGTGATGTAGCAATCATGCTTTCTTGTAGGAAACTCTTGTTCACTCCAGCAATTGTTTAGCAATTCAAGCTTTCAGATATTCTAAAAAGCATCTGAGTTTTGTCAAATCCTGCATCACATTTAGTGAAGTCACAATACCTTCTATTTCGGCTCAGACTAGGAAATTTGATCTCTTTCTAGAGACTGCAGAGGTATGTTGATATTTGGCACCTTAATGTTGCATGCCATTTTTGCTGTTATACAATGTGTGTGTGTGTGTTGTGTATTCATGTTTGGATTTTTCAGGTTGCTTTCCATGGGGGCTTGGTTTCTCATTCAGATGGATTGATTGACTCAGCAATCAGCTGTTTGCAGAGTTTAGACATAATGGATGGTTAGTATACGTATTTATTGTGTTAATTATATTGGTGAAAAAGATGGTTGGATGGCGAGAAAGAATTTTTGTTTGCCAGTAATCTATAAATATAAGAGTAATGATACTCATACAATACTTTTTCTTACACCTCCTTTCACATATATTATTTTATTATTATCTATCACCTACCATTATCTATCATCATCATTATTTTTTAATATATCAATGATTAAAAGTGAGGTATAAGGAAGGTGTAAAAAAAAAATGATGTATGAGTATCATTACTCTAAATATAATTGATTGTTGATTTGCTTGCTTATGTAGGATTTCGAACCCCAAATGATGTTGAAGGACTAGTTTCATCAATTAGAAAGCTATGCGGCTTCTTGGTTATGGTTCCAGGTTGTTGAAATTATTGCATTTTCCTTATTGCTTTAAATAATGTTAAAACAGGATTGAACTTTTGAGCTTGTAAATTGTGGAGTGTGCATATCTCATCTGATTTTTGGCCAACTCCTTCAAATACATCAAAAGTAATTTCTTGCTTTTGAATCTAACATGGGAAGGAGATTTATATTACACCTTATACTAGGATTAAAAAATTTGAGAAATTGGTTCTTAATCTGGTTCATGTTAAAGTTATAAAAAACCATTCTTGGGCCCGCCCCTAATGGTTTAAGTTTTTAAGTCTAGTAGTTCATTGACATGGTATTGGAGCTCAGTTAATTAAGAAGTCTAGAGTTTGATCCTTGCTGTCTTCAGTCTAATAATTAAATTTTCAGTTTAAAGTAGTGTTTACTTTCAATTCAAAGTAGCTGTGTTCCACATTTCAAGCCTAGTGGACTTTCACGTAAGAAGGCTCATTAGAGATATAAAGAACTCATTCCTAAGCTTTTAGGTAAGTTCCTTCACATTTTGAGTTATCAAGATAATAAAGCAGCGTTGGAGATGAAGATGTCAACTGATTCTGCTTGTAAAATTTGCATTGTCCTAAGGACCTAAAGTCCAGCCTTTGTAAGGGAGAGATTACCTTGAAATGTGTAGCTCATAGACACTAGGCCTTAAATGGACCAAGATGGACAAGTACTGAGAGGCCTTCTGGAATCCAGGCTTATAAAATGAGATAAGCCGTGTACATTTTATTAACATTAACCAGCTAGTTGAAGGCTTTGTGAGGGGGTGGCTGCGAATGAACTATGTGAATGTCTTACAAGGAAAAAAACTGCTGAATTTCATCTACATAATGAACTGTGTATTATTTTTCTTTCCTAAGGCCAAATTCACTGATGAAATACACAAATTGGAAGGTTGTATATTGTTCCTTAGGTACTAGCTAATGACACCAGTCCTTAAAGATTCACCATGTTCTTTAGGTGCTACCCAAACCACAGGATTCATTGGCATTTTTTAGATATTATAATAAAAATATTTATAGGCTGATGGAAACCTGCAGTTAATTAACTAGACAACTGGACGATGGTCCCCCTGGTATTTTATTAATAATTAACAGCAACAGAATTAAGTAAATAAATAACAGCAGAATTGAAACATCAAGAAACAGTAGCTATGGGTTCCTCTGTATTACAGAATTAACGTCTAACTCCTAATAGACAAAGAAGAATTAAGAAACAATAGTAACACATAGCATCGAAGCCTTCCCTAGCAATTGGGTGCTAGGACTTCCCTTTCCTTCATAAACCCGATACTCTGCCTACTTAGCACCTTATCTCCTATTTATGGAGTGCTAATCAGACCCCTTGTGAATCCAGACTCCTACTGCACCACGAACCCAGACTCTTAAAGCTAACAGACTCCTAACACAATCAAACTCTGATGGATACTGATATAGAATGTAAATATGGAAAGATTCTAGATAGCTGTTACAGGATGTAAATATAGTAATATAGCTTAATTATATGGA
>JASKGM010050618.1:0-20080 GCA_034509205.1 Ceratonia siliqua
AAGATGTACCTAGTGATTGTTTTGTTTTATTTGGTTGGATTTCAACTTAAAGAAAACTAAACTAAACTGATTTTAATCAATTTTAATTGGGTTTTATTTGATTTGGTGCACTCAGTTTGAATCAGTTTTAAACACTCCTACTTGGTTATGTTAATGGTATTGGTGGCTTAAAAATGCTAAGAGCTTTTTTCATGTCTCACTCTTTTTAAGTGGGTTGACCCTTATGGACCACTTTGTTAGTTGATTTGAGTATTCAGCTACCAATTGAACTCAGAGAGGTTACAGTTTAGTTAAACAAGTTGCTTCTATGTTAGATCAATTAGACTCTTCCCTATTGTTCGTACTTATAGTCTCTACTCTATAAATACATCTATCAACTGTTCTACTCTGTTGAAGTTAAGTCTTAATTATTACGATATCATGCCTTAGTATTGTTGTCCAATAAGGTTCATGGAGTCATAAGTTTAGGAGTAAATTTGCTACTGCTTTGAATAATCCTTGATTCCTAGGGACATGATTATTGCTTTATCTATTTACTTTGTCACTTACCATGTTTGTAGGAGTTGTGAAAACATGGGTAGTTTATTTTCTAAGTCAGTTATCATGTAGAGCTATATAAGCTCATTCTGTTATTCAATAAAAGGGAAGGGTAATTACATTCTCCCCAAACGTGAAAAACTTGAGTAGATAACATCTGGTATCGAAGCCATAAGGGCTTGGCGTATTAAGGAACTTGGAAGTAGCAGACTTCACATATGGCCTCTAACAACAACTTCGTGCAACCTTCAATTCCCAAATTCAACAAACATTATGATCACTGGTCAATGCTTATGGAGAACTTCCTCAGGTCAAAAGAATACTGGAGTTTCGTGGAGCAAGGGATCCCTGCAGCAATAGCAGAAGGAACAGAATTGATAGAAGTTCAAAGGAAGACAATGGAGGACCTAAAGTTGAAAGAATTGAAAACCAAAAATTACCTTTTCCAGGTGATTGATCGTCCCATACTTGAAACCATTTTAAAAAATGACATAGCCAAGGATATATGGGACTCACTGAAGCAAAAGTAGTAAGACACAACAAGAGTTAAACGTGCCAAATTGCAAGGACTCAGGAAGGAATGGGAAATCCTTCACATGAAGGTAGGCGAATCTGTAACTGATTAGTTTGCTCGCACCCTTACCATTGCAAACAAGAAGAGGATTCATGGTGAAAAATTGGCAGATGTAGATGTTATTGAAAAAATCCTCATATCTATGACTGCTAAGTATGATTATGTAATGGGTTCGATAGAAGAGTCCAATGAGCTTGACAATATGTCTATTGATGAGCTCTAAAGCAGTTTGCTAGTACATGAACAACATATGCTTGGGTATACAGTGGTGGAGGAACAAGCTCTCAAGGTTACAAGTGATGATAATTCAGGAGGAAGGGGTCGTGGTCGTGGTACTTCTCGGGGAAGAGGTCGAGGCAGAGGAAGATCAAACCTTGACAAGTAAAAAGTGGAATGCTTCCATTGTCATGAAATAGGGCATTTTCAGTATGAGTGTCCACAAAAAGAGAAAGAAGCCAAGGTGTAGTATGTAGAAACCAGTGAGGAGTTGCTACTGATGGCACAAGTGGAAGTGGAAGATACCAACAAAGATGCAATCTGGTTCCTTGACTCAGGATGTTCAAACCATATATATGGAAAAAAAGAGTTCTTTTCAATCCTAGATGAAGAATTCAATGAGTTAGTTATGTTGGGTAACAACACTAGTCTAGAGGTTCAAGGCAAAGCAATGTAAGATTTCAAGCAAATGGCATCATGCAAACTGTCATTGAAGTTTTCTATGTACCAGCATAGAAAACTAACTTGCTAAGTGTGGGACAATTGCAAGAGAAGGGCCTCATAATCTTAATACAACAAGGAAAATGCAAGATTTACCATCCAGAAAGGGGAATTATCACTGAAACAACTATGACTGCCAACAGGATGTTTATTTTGCAAGTTCAACCACAACCAAAGAAAGAAACATGCTACTACATCCATACAGAAGACATGGCACATCTCTGGCATTGCAGGTATGGGCATTTAAGTTACAGCGGCCTGAAAACTTTGGAAGAAAAATGCATGGTTCATGGTCTGCCTCAGTTTAAAGCTCATTCAAAACTTTGTGAAAGTTGTTTAGTGAGGAAACAAAAAAGACTTCCATTTCCTAAAGAAAGTTCTTGGAGGGCTTCCAAACTACTAGAACTAGTACATGCAGATCTTTGTGGGCCAATCAAGCCTATGTCAAATAGCAAAAAGAGGTACCTCATTAGTTTTATTGATGATCTCAGTAGAAAAATTTGGATTTACTTTCTAATTGAAAAGTCTGAAGCCTTTGCTATCTTTAAGCAATTTAAAAGCCTTGTTGAGAATTATGCTAATGAATCTATTCAGTGCTTAAGAACTGACTGAAGAGGTGAATTCACCTCAAGTGACTTTACTAATTTTTGCAAAAAGCATGGAATCAGAAGGCAGTTAATTGCAACCTATAGTCCACAGCAAAATGATGTTACAGAAAATAAAAATAGGATTATAATGAATTTAGTGCGCAATATGCTTACAGAGAAGAACATTCCCAAGAAATTCTAGCTGAAGCTATGAATTGAACAGTCCATGTCCTTAATAGAAGACCTACTTTAGTAGTAAGAAATATCACTCCAGAAGAGGCATGGTCAAGATCTAAACCATCAGTTGCCTATTTCTGGGTATTTGGATGTGTTGCTTATGTTCACATTCCAGATAACACCAGAACTAAGCTTGAAGATAAGAGCTTAAAGTGCATTCTACTTAGTGTCAGTGAAGAATCAAAGGCATATCGCTTATATGACCTAATTTCTCAGAAGATAATTATCAACCGAGATGTAAATTTTGAAGAACACAATAAGTGGAACTGGGATGAAGATTCTAAAAGTCAAATCAGGCTTGATCTAGAGTGCAATGAAGATGACAGGATAAGGGAAGCAATTGCTATTAATACAGCAAATGATCCTAATGAAGCCAAAAATGCAGAACCAGCACATGGAGAATCTGAAGTAGCATATGAACAACTTCTTTTTAACCTAATTGATAGCTTCTCTTCTAGTTCCAATGAAGGAAGAACTAGAAAAACTCTTATCTTCCTGAAGAGGAAGACATAGCATACTTAGCTATGTTTGCAGGAAGTGATCCTATATGCTACACTAAATCAGTTAAGAGTGCAATATGGAGACAAGCAATGGATGCTGAAATAGGAGCTATTACAAGGAATGACACTTGGGAATTAACAGAGCTACCTGTAAATGGAAAGAAGATTAGAGTAAAATGGGTTTTCAAAACTAAACTGAAGGAAAATAGAGAAATAGATAAACACAAATCCAGACTTATGGCAAAGGATATACATAATAGTATGAAGTGGATTATGCTGAAGTCTTTGATCTAGTGGCCAGACTAGACACCATCAGACTTGTTATCTCTCTTGTAGCTCAAAAAGGTTGGTTTATTTATCAATTAGATGTTAAACCAGCCTTCTTGCATGGTGAATTGATTGAAGAGGTTTATGTTGAACAACCCTGTGGCTACATACAGAAAGGTCATGAACAGAAAGCATACAAGCTTAAGAAAGCATTATATAGACTTAAACAAGCTCCTCGAGCTTAGTATAATCGTATTGAGACTTACTTCGTGAAGTAAGATTTCAAAAGTGTCAATTTCAAAAGAACTATTAATCTTGGGCTGTTCTATAAGAAATGAGGAGATGATGAGTTAATTGCTTTCTCAGATAGTGATTATGCAGAAGATGTAGAAGACAGGAAGAGTACTTCAGGGTATGTTTTTATGATGAGTTCAGGTGCAATATCATGGTCTTCAAAGAAGCAGCCAGTAGTCACCTTGTCAACTATTGAGGCTGAGTTCATAGCCACTGCATCTTGTGCATGTCAAGCAGTATGGCTAAGAAGAATTCTAAAGCAGATGAGATGCACTCAATAGAAACCTACTGCTATCTACTGTGACAATAATTCAGCCATTAAGCTTTCAAGGAATCCTGTTATGCATTGAAGAAGTAAACATATTGATGTGAGGTTCCATTTTCTTCGAGACTTAGCAAATAATGGTGTGGTTTAGATGGTTCATTGTCATTCTCAAGATCTAGTTACAGATGTTATGACTAAACCTCTCGAATTGGATGCTTCCCTAAAGCTGCGTGGTCTTATGGGTGTTTATTCAGAATCAAATATAAACTGAAGTTGTTAACATTCAATTTAAGGGAGGATGTCGAAGTTAAGTCTTAATTATTAGGATGTCATGCCTTAGTATTGTTGTCCACTAAGGTTCATGGAGTCATAAGTTTAGGAGTCAATTTGTTACTGCTTTGAATAATCCCTAATTCATAGAGACATGATTATTACTTTATCTATTTACTTAGTCACTTACCATGTTTGTAGGAGTTGTGAAAACATGGGCAGTTTATTTTCTAAGTCAGTTATCATGTAAAGCTATATAATCCCATTCTGTTATTTAATAAAAGGGTAATTACATTCTCCCCAAATGTGAAAAACTCTAATAGATAACATACTTACTAAGAAAGAAAATATTCAATATATAGTCCCTTGATTTCATTCAGAATTCATTTTTGTAATTTCTATGTATCTCTTTTTCTTTTCTGTTCATTTGGTTACTTTGATTCCTTTACAATAGTTAACATGGTATCAGAGCTACTGGGCAACCCTAATAGATGGATCCAGGTAGGACAGAACTAGAAAATTTTTTTGGAGAGGGGAACCGAATTTATTTCATTCTATATTTAATTGAGTTGTTAGTCATTGGGTTTAGTATAAAGCTAGTGCCTTTTTGAAAATAAAAATTATAAAAGAAATTTATTTTTTAAAATTTTATTTTGAAAGAAAGGATGAAGGAAAACACAAGATTGTGAAGCATGTTAAATAGGAGGAAAATAAATTTTTGAAGCATATGAAAGGATATAATCGTATAATGGTGAACAGGAAGTGTAGGAAATGATGGGTACATGAGTACATGTATGAATGAGAATTGTTTTATGTAATGCAAGAGTTGAAGTAGACAAAAATTTCATTATATGGGGTATACCGTATGTATGTAGTTGATGTAGTTGTTATATGTAAATTACAACTAATATTATAATGACAAGGTGTTGTAATGAGTTGAAGTTGAAGCCACCTCTTTATTGTCAAATCTTTATCAAACTATTCTCGATTGATGGGGGAATTGAGGCCTAATTGTAAGGTTGAAGAAAACAAATTATAAGAAGGTAATAAATTAAGTGGACCCACAACACAGCTGCAGGGGCAGAAGATGAGTGTATGTGAAAGCAAATTATAATGGTTTTGTATTACAAAAGAAATACTCTATAAAAAAAGGTTGCCATAAAGCATAGAAACGGAAATTGAAGCTGAGATGGGAGGGTAGTGTGGTAGACTTGAGTGATGTGACTAGTCATGAAACATGTTAGTATATTATTATATAAATTGATGAAAAAAAATAAAGAGGGGATAAAACAACATGCATTTACATAGTTACATATGAATGATTGTTTGTGAAATTATAACTATGTAAAATGCAAGTGTACGCTATCGTGATAAGTAATATAGAGTGAGTGAGTTAACGTTCTCAGAGAAACTGTACAAATTTGTTAAGTACTAAAACCATTTTTTTCAATTTTAATCAAACCAATAATTAATGAGATTAAGTTAATTAAACTAATTTTAGCAATCCTAATTACAAATGCCAGATGACTAAAGATGAAAAGTTTACTAATTGGAAAAGCCTATGACTATCATTTTTTCCCCACGCTTCATCAAGCTTAATTCTCTTCTCAATAAATCCAGTTAATTATCTCAATTACTAGTCAAGTGTTCCTAATTATCCAAGTATCTCTCCCAAGACTAAATAGAAATACCCCCAATTAAAATTACCCTATATTCCTATGAGCAATCTTTAATTTAGTGATTCATTAAGTTCAATTCCCTAATTAATGATTGTATGTGTTGCATAGGTATATTCATATCCTATACAATCTCATTGCTTCCGCTAAATGATCACACATCATTCAATTCATAGCAAAACCCTAAATATCTTTTCCAAAGCACCTAGGATTCCCTAAATCAATCTAATCAATGCCCAATAAATTAAAAGCAATAAACACATAATAGATGAAGTAATTGGAGTTAAAAACTGAAATTTATTGAGAATTAAATCAATTCAAGATTCCATGTGTGTTGTAAAAATTGTAATCCTAAAAGAAAAATCTACTCCATTAAAGGAGTTGTAAATACCATAGTCAAAACTACCATCAACATTGAAATTTTAAAGGGAAGAAGTTAAGAGATTCAGAAATAAAATAATAACAAGCCTAAACGAATTCCTGATCTCCTATCTTTTCACCTCTAAGACTCCTTAGCTACTATAGAAATTTGCTTCCAACTTAGTTCTCCTTTCTCTAGGTCAAAAGGTCTTTCTTCTAGTGAATTTACAGCTATTTAAAAACAACTTGACGTATACGAGCCGCAACTTGGAAGATGGACGCTACAGCTCCATGTTTGGCTATACGGCTTTAGTTGATGGACTCTACAGCTCCATGTTCTCTGATACTTTAGAGTTTCAAAACATAATATTTTAGAGTTAAGCCCTTTGTGAAAGTTGTAGATGTATTTCTTAACTTTCTAAATCACCTGAATTTTCTTAATTTAGACATCTATAACTTCAAATATAAATTGAAAACTGACACAAGGTCTGAGTAAAAAATATTTATGAACAACTACTACTTCTGTTTTTGCTACATTAAGACTTCCAGACGGCAAAACTGGGTTTTATTATCTTCATAAATGTTATAAGAATTGGTCTTAGCTTTCTAAAAATCTAAACCATGCATGAAATAGAGGTATGTAGCTCCAGTTATGACTTAAAAACCAGACAGTGTTCAGGGTTACATTAACCAACCTAACTTGAATTTACTCTCTAAGCTTAGCCCAACTTATACATCTTCACATTAGCCTAAATCAACCTAAAACCACCATTAAACACCTACAAAAATAACAAACATAACAACAAATTAAATAAATGTAAAGGAAACCTAAAATTCTAGATATAAGAGTTAAAGATATACAAAATACTCTAAAAGAAAGCAATTAAGACTAAGTAAATGTGTAGAATAAATTTTCTTGTCAATGATGTATTTATAAAATTAAGTTATGCATATGTAAAATAGAGGGTAATATAAAAATTTTAAGAGAGCAATTATATCATATATATATAACAATTCTTTTTAAGAGATGGCGACTACCCTTTATGTTATCAACGTGGGTCCATCCTTATATCCTAGCACTCCTATTCTCGTAACTAGGAGAACAATCATTCACCACCTCTGAGGTGAGGGAGAATGTTGAAAAGTCTCACATCAGAGGAATAGGAAGATTAAATGTAAAATATAAGTCTTGACAATCCTCCCCCTTACTGGCCGATTTTGTGAGGAAGAGTTAGGCTATGGCCAAAATCTAACATGGTGTAGACTGACATCTCCATCATTGAATAATCAATCACCATATGAACTTCTCTTTCATAAACTCTAATATAGGTAAACCAAGTGCACCTTTTTTGGGCACTTCAACCAACACAAAGGCTACAAGGGTGACCTGCTCTCACCGCGGGAGCAGCTTGAGCAGTCCACTGACAGCCGATGGGTTCGGGGATGAGACCCCCATGCCCAGTCCTCAGAGTCAATCCTTTTCTTGAGGTTAAAGATCTAATTAACCAACTTCCTTGACCTACATTATTCCATTGACCAGAGGTTTTTCACTTTGGAGACCTGATGTGGTTATAAGTACACCTTAGTCTTGATGGAAAAGTTTACATATCCAATGATGTAACATTTGATGAACAATCGTTCCTATATAAAGTCCACACCTCAACCAATAGTTCCAACCAGTAATCAAGCTTGTTATACCCTCTCACATCATCCATAATTCCCTTGGCTTTATTTTCAATTCATAACAACCATTAAACTTGTCATACCTTACATAATCAGTATCAAAAAAGCAATGCTCTCTTATCAAGCTAAGTAAGTCCTGAAGAACATGTTGTTAATAGTTATACTGGTAATAACATTAAGCACACACCTTAGTTATCTAAGTCCAGCAATCAAAACGACAGTGGTAACGAAATTGACAATGGCATCCTTGACACTAACTATCATAGTAAATTTGTGTCTCATACTACTGTAACTCTAGACAATTCTAGTATACACACTATTGCAGTTTCAGATGAGAACAAGGTACTAATCTCAGATGATACTCTTGTTCCTACTGTTGCTAATTCTGATAATATAAATACAGTAAGTGGTTCACTTAGTATATCATTGCCTTCTGAGTTTGGATATCATTCAATGCTGACTAGAGCCAAAGCACGAATTTTTAAGCCTAAGGTTTTTCTTGCAGCAAAGGAACCAAACTTAGTAACAGAAGCTCTTGCTCAACCAGAATGGAAAAAGGTTATGGAAAAAGAACATGAAGCACTTATGAGAAATGAAACTTGGACCTTGGTACCCTTGCCTAAAAACAGAAAATCAATTGGTTGTAAGTGGGTTTTTAAGGTCAAGGAAAATCCAAATTGCACTGTTAAGCTGAAGGTAAGGTTAGTTGCCAAAGGCTTACACTAGCAAGAAGGTGTGGATTTTACTGAGACCTTCAATCATGTAATGAAGCCTCAAATAGTAAGGGTTATTCTCATAATTACACTTTCAAAAAGATGTTTTATACATTAGATTGATGTGAATAATGCCTTCATCAATGGAAGGCTACAAGAAAGTTGTTCATAGCATAACCTCAAAGCTTTGAAAAGGGTGATCAATTGGTTTGCAAGTTAAACAAAGCACTTTATGGACTGAACAAGCTCCAAGAGCCTGGTTTGATAGGACAGCTCAAGCCTTATATCAGTTTGGGTTCCATTTAACCAAGTGTGATAGCTCTCTATTCATAAGAAATGAAAAGGAGAGCACCATCTATGTTATAGTCTTTGTGGATGATATCTTGGTGTTGGGAAGTTCTGAGAAGGAAGTTACTTAATTGATCACTAATCTCAACAAGGAATTTGCACTGAATGATCTAAGGTTAGTAAATTATTTCCTAGGCATCTAAGTTCAATCAACTTCAAAGGGTGATATCCATTTGTCCCAGTCTAAGTATATTAAGGATTTACTTGTTAAAGCAAATATGGAAGGAACAAAGCCAATTAACACGCCTATGACTACAAGGTTGATATTACTATATTATGGAAGTGAACCAGTCCATAATCCTTACTTCTACAGATCCATTGTAGGGGCACTTTAATATGCCCTAATTACAAGACCAGAAATATTATATGTGGTCAATAAAGTATGTCAGTTTATGCATGAATCACTGGCCTGCCATTGGAAAGCAATAAAGAGAATATTGAGATACTTAGTTGGCACTTTAAGTCATGGTCTTCACTTCAAAAACCAACTTCTTCTTAGCTCATTGGCTATTGTGATGCTGATTGGGCTAGATCCAATGGATAGAAAGTCAATTACTGGGAATTGCTTCTACTTTGGGAAATTTGGTATCTTGGTCTTCAATGAAACATCATGTTGTATCTAGATCAAGCACTTATACTGAGTTCAGAAGTCTAGCCAATATTGTTGTTGAAATAACCTGGTCGTAGTTCCTCCTGAGTGAGCTAAACACAACACTTAGCTCTGCTCCAGTAGTGTATTATGACAATTTGAGCACTGTAATGCTCTTAGCTAACCTTGTGCTCCATTTAAAAACCAAGTATGTAGAACTTGATATATTCTTTGTAAGGGCAAGGTGTTGCAGAAGAAAATTGTGGTTAAACACATCACTTCAACTGATCAAATAGTTGATTGTCTAACAAAGGCCATTTCTAGTAGCAAGTTCTAATTCTTCATAAGCAAACTCAGTGTTGTAGATTCCTCCAACCCAAGTTTGAAGGGGCATGTTAGATGATCTGGGTATGCATTTACCAACTGAACTCGGAGAGGTTGCAGTTTAGTTATACAATTGCTTCTCTGATAGATAAGTTAAGACTCTTCCCTACTATTCACACTTACAGTCCCCACTCTATAAATACATCCATAAGCTATTGTACTCGCTAAGAAAGAAAATATTTAATACACAGTCCCTTGATTTTATTCAGAATTCATTTATGTAATTTCTCTGTATCTCCTTTTCTTTCATGTTCATTTTCATTTGGTAACTTTGATTCATTTACAATAATTAAAAAACTCGACCTATATGGGCATGTTATATATATATTGATATTTTTTCTTTTTTGATGTGAATCTTTGGTACTTTAATAATTACTACCTTTTTTCTTAGTTAATAAAGTTTTATAGAATTGTTTTTAAGAGACTTGTAAAAATATTTATTACATTTTGTTGAAAAATTTATCTTATTTTGTTGCATAAGAAAATAGTTGGTGAATTTTAGTATCATTTGATTAAATAATAATTTCTTATTATTAATTTATTTTTAAACTTTTTTTTTCCATTTGATTCTGACAGGGTTCGAACTCGTAACCCTTGGTCCTGAAAATGACTTCAATACATTTATAAACTTATACTTTAAAAAAACATGTAAAGTCTATTAACAAGTTTATTTTCGAGATGCGCTGGTCTGGAGCTCTACCTTGAGTCAGGTCGACTTACTTTATACTGTTAATTTATTTTTCAAAATAAGATATTAATATATAAATTCTTCCAAATGTCTTAATTACAATACTCTCACTCATTTATATATCTAAAATATTTTTGGTAAAAAAAAGCATATAAAATTTAAATAACTCATTTATTCATTCTTTTTTAATAATATTAACGTAAAAAAAAGAAATAAAAATACTAAATAATTTTTAAAACTTTTTTCATAATCAATAATAGACAAATTTAAAGGTTTTAACATATTAAATAATTTTTTTAATTTTTATAATTAATAATAAGTATATTTAAATATTCTCAATATGTATTTTAGACATATAAATTTAAATTTAAATTAATTTATAATATTTTGTTAATTTTTAATTAAAATAAATGTATTTTTCTATACTAGAGAAAAAAAATGTAAAGTTAAAGCATTTCTAAAATAATTCTCTAACATATATTAAAAATAAAAAAAAATAAGTGGGCAGTTATAGTTGTTATTTGCGGATCTGAGGAAGGTGAGTCATTGGAGAAGTGGGAACGTGTCATCTATGAAAGGTCCTTTACGTTCTTGCAGTTGTTGCATATCTGGTATTCCTTTTCCGGGATCTATCCTTCTTTAACTGCAGATTATATTTTTAAAATAACATATAATTAACAATAATATATTACATTTTTTGCACCTGTCGCCACCTGAGTTAACCTAATTCGTTTTTACACGATTTTTAATTAAAAGTATAAAATAAATTTAATATAAAAATAAACAGACTTTGACGTGGGCATGTTGAATTGGCGTTTGCTTGTTAAAAATAAGGCACCAACTTGCACTCTGAAATTGTAAACCATTTTTATTCTATTTTTTTTTGTTAAAAAATTCAAGAGATTAATAAGTTATGTTAACTTCAATACTTGAAACATGAATATTTATTAATAAAAAAATTAACAGTAAAAATAAAATTAAATATCTTTAAAAATCTTATTAAATTAAATTAACACTTAATCTCAATTCCTTTGGATTCTAACACTTTGCCAAGGCCTTCAATATGATTGGGTATAGCTTGGTAATATTTTGATTAATGTTAAACAAGGAGGTACTCTCTTCATCTCAAAAGTAGGATGATAGGGGATATCGCCATTTACAAAAATGACATGTTCAATTTTATTACTATTCCTTATGAGTAATAATAGTAGTAGGAGAGAAAATTTTCTAAACTAAGATCCTCTTTGAAGATATACCAAAGTTTAAAATTTTTCTTTTAAAAAAATTTACTGCTTGTTTCGTTAAAAATATATCACTACAAAAAGTTAAGATGATGGTTATTAGAATATAAAAAAAACTATAACATGTTAGTAAAAAAGAAAATTAATAATCATCATCATAACTTTTTGTAGTGATATATTGATTAAGGCAACTAGCAAATGGTTTAAGACTAAAAAGAATCACAACTTTATTAATAAGTGCCATGTTGAGAAAACCCACTAAAGATGTTTTCACTTTTCACACTATTGCCTGAGTTAATTGACCTATGCAATCAAAGCAACAATTTCATTCTAGGTAATTTAAAAAGATATACTTTTAAATAGTGAGTAATCATATTTATTTATTTTTATAATATTTAATTATTATTTTTTAATTTAATCATTCAATATCATCTTATTATCAAAATAGTTTTACTATTAATTGATAAGTTGATATGATTTAATTTAATATACACTTAACATAGTTGATATGACTTAACAATAAAATACATAAAGATTAAATTAAGAGAAAAATATTTTTAAAATAATTAAAAAATATATAATATATCAAAAGATTAAAACAGTAATTTATTTATATTAAAATTTATTTTTAATTTTCATTAAACTACAATTTGGCTAATTTAGTTTGTATTTGACAAGATCTAAGAAAAGCACTATTACACTGATGTATTGCCCAAATCATCTTTATTCGGCACTGCCGTAGGGGGAAGTTTGAACACATCGCTTGGTCAATAGGATTAAATAAAATAGCAGATGCCGGCAATATTACTTGACTCAGCATATTCTCTTTTGCAAAAAAAATAAATAAACAAATAAAAACAAACAAGAAATGCCTACAACAGTCCAAACGATAAATTTATATAAATTACTTTGAAAAAGATGATGCCATATATTTATATGTTAAAGTAATATAAAAACTTTTAATTATTTCCAAGAATCAAATAAATTTTTTATATAATTTAAATTGATATATCGATATAAATAACTCTCTCAGATGAGAATTAAGTATATATATTATATACTATCCACTAGGAGGTATTAGATATATTTGTTTTAATACTTTAATACCATTCCCTAGGAGATCCTATTAGATATAAATACAAATAATATTTTAAAATGTAATGGTCAAAGTAATTGTTGTCAATTGTCTTCCATTACGTGACTTTTTGGTTTATATTTATATTTATATTTTGAGTTGGTGCTTATTGAATATTGATGCAAAAAGCCAAACACGTTGAACACGCGGGGTGGAGGGAAAGTGGAAACCAAATTTTCAATCGCTTTCAAAATAGTAGGAGTGCACAGGAGCCTAAGATATCATAAACAATACTTTTACTTATACACGTTACATATATTAAATTTATTTATAAAATGTTATTTAAATAAAATTCTTATAATCATTTATGCTAAATTTTCCATTTCCCACGATTAATCCCTTTCTAACATGGCGTGTGACTAGTGCTGTCAAACAGGGACAGGTCAAATTGGTTACAACCCGCTCCTTAAAAGGGGTGGGACGGCCCAGCCCAGCCCATCAATTTAACGGATTAAAAAATCTTAACCCGCCCCGTGCCTGACAGGTTGAAAGGCGAGGCATATTTTTCAAAGAAAAAAAAGAAAGATTTGGTGGATTCCCGCCATGCAGGCGGGCAGGGGTGGGTTGCACATTGTTAAGTCCAACCCGCCATTTTAAATTGGTTGGACGGACCAATCTAACAGGCTCGATCTGTTTTGATAGCTCTACGTGTAACTTTGACAGAAATCACATTCAAAATAAAAAAGAAAAATTTAAATCAAATTAATTGTAAATAATAAATTAAATATATTTAGAATTGAATTATTTATTATAAAACAAGTCTACTTAAAATATTATTTGTCTCTATGTGCCTTGGAGTCTATATTCACATTTTGTTGATGATTTGCTTGGATTAGAAGGAATTGGCAATGACATTTAGCTAACCTTTTGGACAAAACAATTCCCCCATCATATTCGTACCTCCTTCGTATTCGATGTGGGCCAAGTTCATGTCCCCAAGAAAATTCCAGTCTCCTTCAAAGCAATTCATCATCGTTAACCTTTACCCAAATCTTTCCAATCTTCCAAGAAAAATGTGTCACAACTATTTTCTATCATTTTAAAGTTTATGATAATTAATAAGACATGTTACGATATTTGAATATATAGTGTCGATAACGTAACATTGATTCTATTCTTTATATAAATCTCTCCTTTCTTACCTCAAGAAAATTCAAATTGACATCTTAAAATTTATTCTTTGACCCTTTTATTTTTCGTTCTATCTAATATTAAACTTTCATTCTAGAATTATTTTAAAAAATTAATGTCTAAAACAAAAATATTCAAAGAATTATAAGGACTTTGTCTTCATCCTACATTGAAAACAGATATATAAATTTTCCAAAAGTTGTTGTTAGATAGTCAAAATTCTGATCAAGACAAATAAGAATTGAGTTATAAGAAATTTGAATTCAAATTATGCTCTTCATTAAAATATATAGGAATAAATTTGAGAAAAAAAAAGAAAATATAAATATATCAAACCTATCTTAAAGAAAGAATACAACCCTTTCCTTTCCTATCAATTGGGTCCATAATAAAAAGTAGGATCCCTTCGTTATTGTTCACACGAGACATGATTATGCATTGGGGGATCACTTTAATAATGTTATGTACTATAATCTACTCATATCATAGGATTAGACAGAAATTCTTAAATTAATTTATAAAAAATTAATAAATTAAGTAAATCATGAAACTCGCATATGATATATAATAATTTTTTAGAAGTGGTTTACTTAATAATTTATTAGGCTCCATTAAAAAAAATATTGAAATATTTATATATATATATAATTTAGTGTATCTATTTTGTATAAATTAAATTATTTTTTTACATACATAATTATTTTTTAAAACATTAAAGAAATAAATTTTATAAAAAATTGTTGATGTATTAAAGTAAGGGGAATGAGTTAAGAGTGGTATCTTTTTAGGGGTTGTGCAGTGTAGGGAAAAGGGCTCGTTGCTTTTTCCGCAGTGATAGAATAGAAGACGTGTTTAGGAGGGATAAAGGGTTGGGAAAAAATAAATGTGGAACCTAACAAAGCAGATAGCCTAACTCAATAAATTCCAATTAGTATGTGTCTATATATGTTATGTACATTCAAGAAATGACAAAGCTGGACTACGAACCACTCACTAAGTTTGGCTAAAAGGGATATTCCTTAGCTTTTATATATGGTCCTATATGAATATGCCACTTCCTATTTCCTAACCATATAATTTCTATTCTACATTAATTTTTTAATTTTAAATTATCTTAGTTTTATTTTATTTTATATTATTTATTATTTTATATTATTAATAAAATATTAATTGTTATTTTTTAATATTATTATCTTTAATAAAGTAATAATAATAATTTAAATTAACTTTAATAAAAATAATTTAATCAAAAATAATTATTTTTTTATTAAAATTAAAACTATTTAATAAATTTTTTAATTTATATATCACTATTTTAAAAAATAAATAATTTAAAATAAAATCGAAAACATCACATGGGTCATGGGTCATCAACTCACCCTCACCCTCACCCTCACCCACCAATGCATTTAACCATTCTTTTCGTCAACCACCACCTATCTTCAAACTTGTCGGTGTGTCTGTGTTTTTTTTTTTTAAATTTTTTCATATCATTATTATATGAGAAGAAATTATTATAGTCCACGTATTTATATTTTTTTAATATCTTATCGTAAGATATCAGTAGTTTAATTTAATTATTACATTAAATCTAAATTATCATGTTAAATTTTTAAAAAATAGATAATAATAAGCATATGATTAAATAATAATACTTTTTATATACTTGAAATTTATATTCTATACTAATTTTATAACTATTTATGAAATAAAAAGTAAATCTAAATTAACAAAATTTTGTTTGTATAATTTTATAATATATTGATAAAGTTAGGAATATTTTCAGTATCCAGTGATCGTGAATGGGATGAATCGACATATTTTAAGTAGGCACAGCACAATATTCATTTTGCACCTTTCATTCTTTAACTGTTTTGTTTCAATTTTTTTTTTGATATAAAAAATGAAGAGAACTTCTATTTTCTTTTATTTTTTTTATTAGAATTAAACACTTAACTTTAATCTTAAAAACGACTCTAATATTACTGTTACAAACTCAGGTTATTTCTTTTATTTAGTTAGAGATTAGCCTGTTTTGCAGTTGCCTCTGTATATCGCCATTCCTCACTCTATGAATTTTATATATTATGCAAATTATAATGGGGCTTGGAAAAATGGTGGGATCCAAGTTTCATGGGCCATGAGCCGTTGGTCATTAATGAATTGCAAATTTCATGGGCATGAGTGAATTACACTTTTATACCATACCCAGTTAGTGCTTAAATTCAATTGGGCTTCTAGTCCATTGTGACTACTTCGGCCCCTGATATATACTTTTCTATTTGGGCCATACCCGACCTTTATACTACACCTCGTGATTGGTTGATGCATATAATCTGATTCTACTCAATTTAAAATAACAGTTCAATTAGTTGTTAAAATATCAACATTTGCGTCTTGGCTTTGAAGAGGGAATAGCAACGAAATAGTCCGTCACCTATTTCTCTCTTTTCTTGTACTGAAAAGGAATCCTTTAAAAAGCAATACGTTTCCCTTTTAATATTATTCAAGGATTGTATTGTAAGAATCACGTGATTGTAAAAAGGTTCCAAGTCTTCTAGTGGGAATCCTAATAAGAAAAGACAGCAAACACCTTTGTTTCGTGCCTCTCTTTTTTTTTATTCATTAAAATTGGTGAGAACAAGCGAGTTTATGTAATTTTAATCAAATAAAATAATTATTTAATAAAGCAAATGAATTTATAAAAAAATTAAAACAAGTGGACTAATCCAAATAGTTGTGGGATTAGTTCAAACTCTCAAGTGAGTTACTCCTTTGTCATCTTTATTTTTAATTAAATTAATATATATACAATATTTTCCCCAAGAGGAGTGACTTGACCCCACTTTTCATAGACTAAATCCATCTCTAGTTTAGAAGGGGTGAAAGACTTTGATAGCTATGATTAGTATTGTCAAAATAGGTCATGAATTGTGGCTCGGTTATTTTAGCTTATCATTTGGATAGGCTTGGGTTAAACATAATTCAATCTATTTAAATGTGGGCTTAAATGGGCCAATGTAACTATTCTCGGGCTAGCCTGTTTAGTATTTTTTTTTTTATAGTTGAGTGATTTTAATATAATAGTCTAAATTTGCTTGTACCTAGAATGTATTTAAGCATACAATATATAAAAATCTAAAGATTTATATGTTGTATTTATACATGTAGATAACTTAAAAACATTAACGTTTTTCATATATGATATATCTCTTGCTATGTTTTATTATAAATAGATTTCTAATAATTTGATAAATTAGGATATCTACTTAAAAAATATTACTTCAAAATCTTAAACTACTTGATTGTATTTTTTAATTAGTATAATTATTATGACATACTATTTTTTATTAGAATTTATTGTATTACATGTTTGTAGCCCATAAATAAAATATACTATTTGACAATGTTCGAAAAATTGAATTGGTTATTGAATCAGTAGAAATAGTAGGTCATGGGTAGGTAACTAGTCGAACGGCAATTGAATATTTGAATTAAAAATATTTTTAATTTTATAATTTATATATTATACATATAATGTAATATTATATATATAATAGTTAATAATTTAATTATTTAAAATAAACATAATTAATAATAAATATTAATATACTCAAAATATCATTAAATAATAAATAATAAATATTTTTATTATAATTAAAATAAATTTATCATTTTTATTATATAATTAAATAGATATAAAAAATTAAAAAGAATATAAAAATTTAAGAAGACTATTGGCAATCACATTTGTACTTTTTTCAATACTTTTGAAGAATGGGATAAGAATTTAAAATATAAATAAATAAATAAAAGTTAAAAACCCCCTTATTTTTGGTAACTGCAGGCTTCCTACCAAACCTTTATGCTTTGCGTGTACAAGAACAGAAAATCATCACACTCACCACTCACAATTAATTAATAAGGACAACATCCATTTTTTGGTTTTCTCCCTTAATTTCTTCTCCTTTTTTCAATTCTCTTCTTCTTTGATGTACGGTAATGTATTATTATTTTATAAAATAATAAAAATTATTCTGACGTTAAATTATGTGTTTGAAATTATTTTTTTATTTAAAAAAATTAATTAAATTAAAAGAAAATGACCTGCTGGCTAAATGGGCCAGCAGGCCATTTAGGATGAATTTGCGCATAAATTCTTTAGCCCGTTTGACAGTGATAAATTGTACTGGGGGTATTATGTAGTTATTATGAATATGATATGAATGAGTCCTTGATATTTTTTAGATGAGTAATTTTATTTGCATATTAACCTTTTTTATATTATTCTTATCTTTTTTTTATATATATATTATTTTTTATTTTTTAGTATATATCATATGGAGTGGCGCCTAATTGATGGTTAAGGAGCTGTAAGCTCCTAAAATGTTTTGAATTTTTTTTATATAATGTAATATTTAGTATTTAAATGTAAAAAATTATAATTTAACTTTTTCAAATAAAAAATATTTTTAAAGAGAATTTTAAGTCTTTAATTAAAATGTTTTTGTGTTTTTCATAATAAAAAAGTTCTTTTAATTTTATATTATATTAGAATAAGATGATTACAAATAATAATAAAAAACTCAAATAAACAATAATAAAGTAAGCACCACACAAAATAGTGAAATACACTACAATGACAATACATATAATAGAGTAACAGACCAATCTTATATGCAATCAATCATAGTTAGGTTAGTTTCTTCTTTTTCTTAACACTCTACTTACATGTAATCCTTTGTCTATCAACTGTATCCACTTTCTATTACCAAGCTTTGAAGGCGCCTGTGGAGGTTGAGCAACATGTGTTACAACGTGACGGATAACCGAAATACAGAGATTTTATAAAAATGAAGTCGCCACCAATTAATTAGGAGGATAATTGGAATCCTCTAAAAAACTAAAAAACTGGTCTTCGAAACCAGAGGAAAGGTTCGGGAGTCGAATTACATGTGAGGAAGGTGTTAGGCACCTCACAGCGTCCATCCCTAAGGACGGTTATCCCTAATTGTCTGTGCTTTAATTTTATTATATTTTAATTATTTTAATTACCCATTTTATTTATTATTGCTAAGAGAAAATGATGAAAGTTTAAAAAACCGGACCTGACTTACTGAGTAAGAGCCTACGTACCCTAATGGGGATCAAGGTCCACGTAGTTCGATATAGTTTTGATGATTTGCGTAAAGCGGATATATGATCTCAGCCCTAAGGCAGATAGTATTTTGATTTGATAAAATAATGTGAGAGAATTAATCTCCACCCAAAATCTAAGTGGTTAGGTCAATGTGGGAGGATGAACATTCACCCAAAGTCTAGGGATGAAAAAACAATACAGAAGAATAAACCTTCATGTATAGCTTAAGTCAATATGAGAAAATAATTTTTCACATATTGTTTATAAAGAATTAGATCTATAGGGAAAATAAATTTTCACATATAGTCTAACCATTATAGGAGAATAGTTTTTCATATAATGTTGGTAAGGATTAATGATCCTCGGAATCACCACTAATAAATAAATAAAAAAGATGGTTTATTTTCAAGTCTAAGTTTGATTTTCAAAAATTTTAAGGGTCAATGTATAATTCCCAAAGATATAGGGTCAAAATGAATACATCCAAAATCAGGGTTTGGGATATAATTTCTAGACATTATGGGTCAAAATGTAATTCTTGGAAACTAAGGAGCCAAAACGTAATTTGTAAAAATTAAGGGGTCAAAATGTAATTTTTAGAAATTAAGGGGTCAAAATAGAAATTTTGAAAACTAAGGGGCCAAAACATAATTTGTAAAAACTAAGGGGTTGAAATATAATTTTTAAAAATTAATATATATATATATATATATATATATATATATATATGAGAGCAATATAAAC
>JASKGM010050629.1:0-20079 GCA_034509205.1 Ceratonia siliqua
CTGAAAGTTCAAAATTTTAATTTTAATAGATGTATAACATAATTTAAATGTTGATCTCAATCAACAAATCTAATATGATCTAAATTGGCAATTGCTATCCTACACCTCCCTCCCCTGTCTCTTTCCCATGTCACCTTTACTTCGGTACCACCGATTTGTTATGTTTTATATTTTTTTTCAGTTTTTTTTTACTTTTTAACATTAATTAAGTATTTGCTATGTCATATATGTTTTTAAAAAATTTTTTAAAATTTTTTATATTTTTTTAAAATTTTTAAACTTATGAATAAATAGTATCAAAAAATTATGGGTGAATAATATAAAAAAACATAAAAAATTCTTAAAAATTTTTAAAAATTTTAAAAAAATACCTAAGATAAAAAATATTTAACTAATTTTAAAAAATAAAATTTAAAAAAAAATTTAAAAACTAAAAAAAATAAAAAAAAAAAGTTAGAGACGTAGCTTAGGCCCATCTAAATTACACAGATTTGGACGTTCAATTCTTCTAGATAGGCGAGCCGAAGTTTTGACTCTTGATGGGACATAATTTCAAAGATATTTTATATGATCTTTAATTAATTAAAATATAGAATATCCATGCCCAGTTGAATGTGTAAATAAGGTCAATGTAGAAAAATAAAAAATGGGAACAGCAGTGATAAAGCTGAATCAAAAGAAAAATAAAAAACGTTACAGCTTGCAAAGGAAAAAGGACTCCGATGCATAATCCTTGCTGGTTTTCCCGTATGACCAAAGGCTCCTTTTAGGTAGAAAAATGAGAGATCATATTTATATACTTAAATTTATATACTAAGTACACATCATTAAAAAAATTATACTAAAAAAGAATGGTGAAAGAGGATGAAATCCATAATAATAAAAAAAAAGGAGAGAATATAATAAATAATATATATTTGATATAAAAATTTATAATATACAAACATCATTCCTCTCAAAAAATTCTGAGGCCTGAGGCGGGTCAAAGTGCTAACTAGAAAAGATAACAAGCCCTTTACAACTTTAGTAAAGTATATTGCATTAACTTTAAATTATAAATTTAATCTTATCTTCATTGAATGGAGAGAGATTTACTTTCCTAGGTAATATTAAAAAAATATTTTTTATATTTATTTTACATTATATTTACCTCTATTTTATTTTAAAAATTTATACAAACTTTTTTCATATTTTAAAAACAAACTACTGATAAACCTAATAATTAAATAAAATAATAAAATACCCTAATAAACCTAATAATAATTTTAAAATAAAATCATTTGAATTTAAATATAAAAAAATATTATAGAAACCTTTGATTATATAAATAACTTGTTTACATTCCAGGACTAACAAGTTGTAGATGCTTCGTCATACACCAACGGGAATGCTCATTTTATAAACAAAATTCTTCATAAACATTTATAAAAAGTTCATCTCAATTATTTATATTACTTTGTTCACTCATCTCTCTTATTTTAATATTTTTTTGTTATTGTATAAAATATGCTTAAAAAGATTTATGAGAGATATTATTTAATATTAATTCATCCAAGTTTGAATGTTTCATATTGCACAATTAATGATGCTAATATTATATAATATGGACGGCGGCAAATTAATTTTCATGAACTTAGCCCTACATACCTTAGTACTATCAAAATTAGTCATGTAGGCCAGCCCATTTAACCTATTATTTGGGTGGGAATATATTTAGTGTTCCTGTCGCACTCAAGTGAGTGTAATGGGCAGACAAAGGAGGTAGGGGGTCTCACCTCCTGTGTCGTGGGCCCCATTTCAAAAGTGGAGCCCCTATGTAAATTTACTCTTTTCGAAATATTTACTTGAGTGCTCTGGGAAGCACTAAATATATTCCCTATTTGGGTAGGTTTGATAATGATATATTTTGGTCAGGCTTAAATGGGTCGGCTTGTCGATAATTTAATTTTTTTAAGTGTTTTTTAGTACGTATATTTTAAATCATATGTACTTGAAAGTTTATTTATATGATATTTAAATATAAGATTAGATTAAAATATAATATTTATGTATGTGTTATATATGTGTTGTAAACAAAAACGAGATATTAATTTTTTTTAATATATCTATCTTCTTCAAATTTTTCATAAGTTTTAAATAACTTAGAGTGTATTCAGTATTTGGAACGGCCAAAGAATAATAGTTCAATTGATTTGAATTCCTAATTCTTAATTTTATTTGGTTGAATTTAAAGTGGAACTCAATTTAAAAATATGAAAACTATGAAATTAAATTGATATCTATAATCCTTAAGATTTATTTTAAGCATAAAATTTAATAAAATAAAATAATTGATTTAAATTCATTAATAAGAATTCAATTGAATTCTTGATAGGTTTTGGTTCCAAATACATCTTTAAGAAAATAGGTGTTTACTTAACAAACATTACTTTATAGTCTTAAACTATATAATGTAAGACTTAATTTTAATATAATTATTATGTTATATTATTTTTTATTATAATTTTAGTAATTTTAAATTTTAATTATATATTTTTGAAGCTAATTTCACAAATATAAAATTAGACACTTAATATGCATTTATGTATATTATCATTCAAACAACAAAACTATTCCTATATTACATATAAACATTATTAATTTTTTATTTAAGATTTTTATTTTATAAATTGTAGTGATATGTAGTTAGCCCGTTTATTCCTTGAGTCACTTAAGACGGGTTTAGATATAAGTCCATTTAATAGGTTCCCATTATGCGCCAAGCCAACCTATTTAACAATGTCAATAAACCTAAAAAGGCCAAATACCAAAGTGAAGGCTAAGAAGTAGTTCGAACCAACAAGAGATAATCGTGAATAACATTTGTGAGCATTGTTATTTTCATATTCATTTTTTTTACACTTTTCTTATCTATTAATTTTTTAATATTTTTTTATTATATCATTATAAATACTAATAATAAAATAAGATATAAAATGGTATGAATGTATAAATCCTTTTAATTGCTTTCCACCTTAATAAAAGAAAATTGAGCAACAATTTCTATACCTGAGAAAATAATTGTTATATTAAAAGCTTTTGAATATATTTATTTACCATATATTTTTAAAGCACTTATAATAATTTTTGAATGGGCAATATATAATTTTAAAAAATATTTTCTATTTTTATAAGAAATCATATTTTTTATTAATATAATAAAATATTTTTAAAAATGAATATAATTAATTAATTATTTTTTAAAATAAATAAATATTTAATTTATTTTTTAAAACATATTGCACTGAGTGACTGAAAGAGATATTAAAAATAATTTCTCCTCTAATTACTTTCTACAAAATTAAGTAGCAGTTTTTATAACTAGAAATAAAAAAATTTCTATTAAAAAAAAATTAAAAAATTAAAAACTTTTTTAAAATTATTATTTTTCCTTCAAACAAACCAACGCTAAATATCTCATCACCAATTGCAATTATATAATAGTGCGGATCGTTTGTCGACATATATGCATATGCATGACGTTGGTTTCATCATGCATGATTGGAAATGGGACATACACAAAAGTTCTAATTACAACTAATATTGAATATATTTTACCCTTTGAAACTAGAGAAAACAATCCAATAGCATCTAATATTTGTATAATAATATATCCTTTGACAAAAACGTGATGCATTTTGGTAGGATCCACCATGTGGACCATCAATAATGAGATGCTATACTGATTGGTGACTTATTAATTATTATATACCGTAGATTGACTATGCATTTTGTAATTTATTCTTTAGCACATCCATGTTCTAAATGTTTATTCATATATCTATGCTTTTAGGGTAAACTGTAAAGTATATTATAATGTACAAGATATAAATAGTATATATATTTTATTTTATCTGAAGGGTACGATGAACTGATCTTAGCTCATCCAAATATGAAAAATTTAATGCTTACTTTTGACCCTTTGCCAAAAGACAAACAATCAACGCAAACATGTCCAGTTAAATATCTTGAATTACATAAGTATTAATATTACAAATTTAATTAATTTCTTTTACATGATTTTTCTAAATTTAATAAAAAAATTAAAAAATATATTTTTTTAGCGTCTAATACTATATTTTAAAATGATATTGCAATTTTTTTTTCTCTTATGCCATCCATTATAAGGAAAATTTTTGAGGAATTATAAATTTTT
Organism: Ceratonia siliqua; assembly: GCA_034509205.1. Lineage (NCBI taxonomy): Eukaryota > Viridiplantae > Streptophyta > Magnoliopsida > Fabales > Fabaceae > Ceratonia > Ceratonia siliqua. The sequence continues at coordinate 4,196 of JASKGM010050629.1, forward strand.
TTATTAAAAATATTTAAACAATATTATTTCAAATATAAAATTATAACGAAAGCTATCTTGCAGGAAAAATGAAATTTGCAGTTGTTTAGGGTGATTAGTTGTGGGTAGCCTTTGCCATGAATCTATTTTTCTCTGAAAAAGAAAAAAAATCAAGTAATTGTGTATATATATATATATATATATAAATTTTTCGGTAAACCAAGTAACTGTATATTTATTACCATAACAAAGTAACATTATTTACATAATTATAATAATACAAATGATTTGATGAATTTAAATAATTTTGTTTGCTGTAAAATCATGGTAGTGTGAACGTAGAAAAGTGGTTGGTGAAAGTGTGGACAAGAAGACGTGTCTAAGATTCCCAATTGATCCATCCCGTTCAAATCTAACCACAGAAAACGATAAACTCGCAGGCGCAAAAGAGCTGCTGCGGCAAGGGAAAGATTCGGCAGTGGCTTGGCTCTACAAGAAAAATGGTGGTACTTTCACGCTTCCTCTTTTAATGACAAGTGGATTCTTCCCAACGGGACATAATATAAATGGAGAAATAGATGCGCTATATTGATGAGGGAGAAGTAGTTATATAAACTAATGAGGTAATTTTTAAATAAATTATTTTTTATATATTTACATTTACCCAAAATTTCACTTGAAATCATAGGGATCTAGAACAAAGATGGTTAGAGGCATGGTGGAGTTATGATTTCAAAATGCACTATGATAATAAAGTTAGGAAGATGACTAAAGATGTAAAATAGTAAAATAACAGTATGATTTTCGTATATAAATGGGATTATTGGCACTCCTAAACATTTATTGACATTATTTTTTATAATAATTTTTTAATAAATTTTTACAAATTAATTTATATTTAAATCATTTCTTCACATTCCTAATTAAACACAATCATTCATTAGATAAATTTTTGATCTCGTTTTTTTTATTTTTTCTTGTTATTTTGAAATTAACTTAATTTTTTGACTAATTTTTATTAAATAATTTTAACTCCTATTAATAAGCATGATAACATATAATTTAATTGGTAAAAATTTAATTTTGATATTCAAAATTTAAATATAATTGCGCTTATTATTTATGTTTAATTTTTGAAATAAAATTATATAAATAACATTATTCAATATATTATATAATTTATGTTAAAAATAATAATTAATTTTAGAACTTTCTGTTGTTAAAATACTTTTAATATAATTTAAAAACCTAATTAATTTATTTAAAATTTTTTAGAGTTTCAATTAATATTAATAATTTTCTGTTATAATTAGTTTCAATTTATTTTTAAAATTTAAAGGTTTTATTATTTTCTGAACTACCTATTAAAATTTTATGAAAAATATTTTTTTTTATTAATTAGCATGAATGACCCTCAATAAATAACCATGTTAATAAAAATAAATTATAATCTCAAAAATTTAAGTATAATTACACCTATAATTTATTAAAAATATATAAATAAAAATTGCAACCTCCTTGATAGCAAAATATATAGATATGCTTAATGAAATATTTTATCTAAGCTTAAACATAAATTATTTGTAAAATAAAAACATATGATAATAAAAATAATTGAATGTATAGGCAAAGTGAAATTCACCATTAATGGAAAGTATAATTTAACTTTATACTTCAAAAATTAATACTCATATTTGAAAATAATTAGAGTATGAAGATAAAAACATATGATAATAAATATATTTGAATGTATAGGCAAAGTGAAATTCATCATTAATGAGAAGCATAATTATAATTTAATTTTGTACTTCAAAAATTGATGCTTATACTTGAAAATAATTAGAGTATAAATATAAGAATCATACATGAAGTAAGCATGTCAAGATAAGAACTCATATCCTTTTCAAGGCTATTTGCATCATTAAGACAAATAATTTCATTAGCATCTTTACTTTTATCAATATTTTGATGTTATATCATCATTCGATTATGTGAAAATTTAAACTACTTTATCTTTGTGAAAAAGAAGAATAGAATGGAAGAAGAAGAATAGAAGCATAGATAAATTAACTGTTTATTTAATAAAAAAATAAATTTAAGTGCATAAGTAATTGAGTTTAATTAGGGATGTGAATAGATAATTTAAATATAAATTAATCAAGTGTATAATTAATATAAAAAATTAAATTAATAAAGAAGTATTTGTGAAATGTCATTAAATTTTTTTTTTTGCAAGAGAGTCCCAATAGACATTTATGAGTTTTAATAGCCCTACCCTTCTTATATACTTATACAACATGTCAATAGTCATGTCTACAATGGCTCTTGAAAGCCGTTGCCTATAAGGGAAATAAGAAGTTGGGCAGCAAAATTTTAACTGTAACTATTACAAGACTATTTATGCAACACTTTGATGGCAACGATTGAGAAACCGTTCCCATAGCTAAAATAGGGGACAGTTTTTTAATTTGTAGCAAGATAATTTCTTTGAAGCTATGATTTTTCTACGTGACCTCCAGAATTTTTCGATGTTACACATACAAACGCAAAATGCGCCAAACACATCACAAAAAACCATTCTCACATGATCCCAAATTTCCTTTCTACTCACACAAAAGATCATTGCCCATTTGAATAATCCCCAAATCCTAAAGACACTCAAAACCCATTCCTCCCAAATTTCTCCTATACCCACATAAAAACCCATTCCTTCCACATTTGTCCTTGCGATGGTTGATGTGAACTTCCAAGTGAGCAGAGATTCCAACCCCAAAGATCTTCCAAAATAGGTCCGAAAATTAATCAACCAGCCACGAAAATTCAAAAATAACCCAAAGGAAAAACAAGAAAGATAGGGCACCACACTCTGGAAGGGGAAAGAGGGAGAGTGATAAGCCGGGAGAACGCCACAAGAACGAAGGTTATTGATAAGTTCTATTTAGTTCTTTCAAAGAACCAAAAAAAAGAGAGAAACTCTCATTCATATAAAAATCCAATCTCCCTTCACAAAGGGGAAAGGCTCCCTACTTATAATAATCAAAAAACCCTACTAAAAGGATAGCAAAACGGGTCTAGCCCAACAGCAGAACTAACAAACCCAAAAATTAACATAAGCCCAACAACATAAGCCTAAAAAAAATGAAATAAGGTCTTAAAAGATCATGGGCCCAATAGATGACCACTTTGAAGCCTAACAAAAATAATTCAATAATTCAATAAAGCTCAAAAAATATAGCCCAATCATTCCAGATCCGTACATTGGAATATCAACTCATTATCCCAAGGCCCAAATCATGCACAGGGTCTCTTGTTGACTCCTAGCTTCTTGGCTTGATTCCTGAGCCCAAACCTCAACTATGAGTATTTCCAAATTCTCTTGAATCTTCTTTGCTCGCGCTCGGGTGATTGGGCCTTCACGAATGTGCAAATGATCAACACTTGAGCTCTTGTCCAGATTTCCATCATTCTCCCCCTCTTGAAAAGGATTCGACCTCGAATCTGTACCTACATCAAAAAGAGACAAATCAACAACATTAAATGTAGCACTTACATTATACTCACTGGGTATATCTAATTTGTAGGCATTATCATTATGCCTAGCTACCACTTGAAAAAGACCATCTCCTCTTGGAAGCAGCTTTGAACGCCTTTGGATTGGAAACTGTTCCTTTCTCATATGTACCTAAACCCAGTCGCCGGGTTCAAAAATACTCTCTTACGCCCCTTGTTGGCATGTGTAACATATTGCTTCGTCCGCTTCTCTATATGTTGCTGGGTCTTCTCATGCAATTGCCTCACAAACTCAGCTTGCCTTTGGCCGTCTAAACTAACATGCTCGCCAACAGGTAAAGGTAATAAATCCAAAGGGGTTAGTGGATTAAAACCATATAAAATTTCAAATGGTGAGAACTTAGTAGCTGAATGTAAGGTTTGATTATAAGCAAACTCAATATGCGGCAAACATTCTTCCCAACTTTTCAAGTTTTTCTTAATGATAACACGTAATAAAGTAGATGTAGTTATGTTGACTACCTCAGTTTGGCCATGTGTTTATGGATGACAAGTGGTAGAAAACAAGAGCTTGGTGCCAAGCTTATTCCACAAAGTCTTCCAGAAGTAGCTCAAGAACTTTGCATCTCTATCCAACACGATGCTCCTTGGCATTCCATGAAGGCGCACGATCTCCTTGAAGAACAAATCAGCTATGTTCGTGGCATCACCGGTCTTATGACATGGAATGAAATGTGCCATCTTGGAAAACCTATCAACCACCACAAAAATAAAATCATTTCCTTTCTTTGTCCTAGGTAAATCCAAAACAAAGTCCATAGAGATATCAGTCCACGGGTGAGTTGGAATAGGTAAAGGGGTATACAAACCATGGGGTAAGATTTTAGACTTAGCTTGCTTGCAAGTAATACATTTTTCACATAATCTTTCAACATCTCTCTTCATGTGAAGCCAAAAAAAATGTTCATTCAGAATATCTAAAGTCTTTCTGATGCCAAAATGTCCCATTAAACCTCCCATATGTGATTCTCTCACTAACAATTCTTTTAGGGAACTAGCAGGCACATATAGTTTATTCTCTCTAAACAAAAAGCCTTCATGCCTATAAAACTTTCTAAAAGCAACTTCTCCACATGCATTATAAACATTCCCAAAATCTAGATTATTGACATACAATTCCTTAATGTACTCAAAACCAAGCAATTTAGTTTCTAAAGTACATAAAAGAGTGTATCTCTGAGAAAGGGCATCGGCTACCACATTCTCCTTACCTTGCTTGTATTTGATGACATGGGGAAATGGTTCAATGAACTCTAACCATTTTGCATGTCTCTTGTTCAGCCTTCCTTGCCCCTTGAGGTGCTTCAAGGACTTGTGATCTGTGTGTATGATAAACTCCTTGGGCATAAGATAATGCTGCCACACTTGTAAGGCTCTCACTAAAGCATAGAGTTGTTTATCATAAGTAGAATAGTTGAGTAACACTCCATTCAACTTCTCACTAAAGTATGCAATGGGACGACCTCCGTGCATCAACACAGCTCCAATACCCAAGCCTGAAGCATCACATTCTAGCTCAAAAGAATTAGTAAAATCAGGTAAGGAAAGTAATGGTGCATTGCTCAATTGATCCTTAAGGGACTGGAAAGCCCTCTCTTGCTCATCTCCTCATTTAAAACCCACACTTTTCTTGACTATCTCGGTTAGAGGGACTGCTATAGTACTAAAATCTCTTACAAATCGCCTATAAAAGCTAGCAAGCCCATGAAAACTCCTAACCTCACTCAAAGATTTAGGCGTAGGCCATTCCTGGATAGCCTTAACATGCTATTGGTTTACCTCCACACCTCTTGAACTCACAACAAAGCCTAGAAAACCAATTGTTCAGTAAAAAAAGAACACTTTTTAAGGTTAGCATATAGTTTTTCCTCCTTAAGTACATTCAATACACACCTCCTTTAGACTATTGCTGTAAATTAAGATATCATAAAAATAAACCACAACAAATTTTCCTAAGAATGCACGTAAGATATGATTCATGAGTCTCATAAAGGTACTAAGCACATTGGTCAAGCCAAAAGGCATAACCAACCATTCATACAAGCCATACCTAGTCTTAAAAACTATTTTCCACTCATCTCCCTCATGCATTCTTACTTGGTGGTATCCACTTTTCAAATCAATTTTAGAGAATAAGCAAGAACCATGCAATTCATCAAGCATATCATCTAATCGAGGAATGTGATGTCGATATTTTACCGTAACCTTATTAATGGCGCGACAATCCACACACCTCCTCCACGACCCATCCTTCTTTGGCACAAGGAGAACCGGGACAGCACATGGGCTTATGCTCTCTATAATGTAGCCTTTGGACATGAGCTCATTTACTTGCTTTTGTAGCTCCTTAGTCTCCTCGGGATTGCTCCTATAGGTTGGCCTATTAGGAATGACCACTCCAACAAACCACTAGGAACTTCGTCCGTAAAGATGTTTGCAAAATCCTGCATCAAAGAAACAACAAAACTTGGCAAAGAAGAGTTAGTATCCTTAGTATCAAAATAAGCCTCTTTGTACATGAGTATAAACATAGACTGGTTAGTGAAAAAGGCTCTTTTCACATCACTTACATTGACAAAGACACTCATCTTCTGTGTTTCCACTCTGTCACCCTCTTTCTTTTTCTTTTTTTTCTAATTTTCTCTCAAATTTTGGGCTCTCGGTTTCTTTAGCATTCTTGCCTTTTTCTTTCTTTCTCTTTTACACTCTCATCCTCTTGTTCTTTTTGTTGCCCACTATTTTTCTCCATCTGCATTTCGTCTTCAAAAACCTGAGTAGGTGTCATAGGAGCAAGAGTAATGGTCTTCTTGTCTAATTCAATGGAATATCGATTGGTGTAGCCATTGTGGGTTACCTTTCGGTCATATTGCTAAGGTCTACCAAGTAATACATGACCCGCTTGCATGGGCACTACATCACATAGGACCTCATCCTTATACTTCCCAATGGCAAAAAACACCAAAACTTACTTATCCACCTTGAGTTCTCCACTATCATTTAACCATTGAAGCCTATAGGGTTTTTGATGCTTCAAGGTAGGTAATCCTAGCTTATATACTAGCAAAGTGCTAGCTGTGTTCACGCAACTCCCACCATCAATGATCAAACTACATATCTTCCCATCAACTAAGCATCTAGAATGAAAGATATTCTCTCTTTGGGCATCATCGTGTTCTTTTACATGAGCACTAAGAGCTCTTTTCACTACAAGCAACTCTTCATCCAGGGCATGTTCACTGCCATCACTAGCATCCTTTAAAGATGGCATAGAATCATCATCATCATCACTAGATTCAGCCTCAATTTCAATACTCCCATCATCCCTTAGAATTATCACCCTCTTATTTGGGCATTGAGAAGCAATGTGACCCTTGCCTAAACATTTAAAACATTTAATATCTCTATTTCCAAAGAGTTCAGTTTCTGATTTACCTCTAGTAGGGTTGCCCCTTCTCTTAGAGTTTTGGATGACTCGGGTTTAAATTTAGAAACATCTTTGTCTCCTTTGTTCCAACTCAACTTCCATGGGGTGGATGAACTTGAACCAGAATTAAGCCTTGTTGAATTTTGATTATATCTAGAGGAGCCCTTCCTCTTTAGTTGCTTCTCAGCCTTCATGACCATGTGGACCATGTCTTCTACCTCAACATAATGTTGAAGCTCAACCACATTTGCAATGTCCCTATTTAACCCATGTAGAAATCTAGCCATTGTAGCTTCTCTATCCTCCTCTATGTTCACTCTAATCATGGTTACCTCAATCTCTTTATGGTAGTCTTCCGCACTCTCGGAACCTTGTGTAAGGCCTTGCAACTTCTGGTACAATTCCCTATAGTAATGACTAGGGATGAATCGCTTCCTCATAGTGGCCTTCATTTCCTCCCATAACCCAATAGGTCTCTCATGATTCCGTCTCCTATTTAAAACTAGTTGATCCCACCATATGATAGCATAGTCAGTGAACTCAACAGCTGCTATTTTTATCTTCTTCTCCTCGGAGTAGTTGTGACATTCAAACACTAATTCCACCTTCTTTTCCCACTCCAAGTAAGCCTCTGTATCATTTTTACCTTGGAAAAAAGGAATCTTCATTTTAATACTTCCCAAGTTACGATCCACATATCTTTCTCTTCTATCTTCTTGGTTATACCTAGCATACTGATTATCGTCATCGGATGTGCTCCGGTCACCAATCTCTCGGTCATCATGTACTTGTCTTGCGCCCCTTTCTCTTCTAGGCCGTCTATCAAAATTTCTTTGAACTTGGAAGTCGCTAGGACCACTGCCTTCTTCATTCTCCTCAACTTCCCTCCTATTTCTCCTCCTCACTTCAGGAACTATAGGGGTATGCTTCCTCTGTAACTCATTCTCAAATCGATCTATCCGGTTAGTCATCTCATCAAACTTCACATTGAATCTTTCAAACTGTTGACAAATGGCTCGGAGTGTAAGAGTTTGATCCGTTGGCTCATTTTCTCTATCCATGGCTGTCTTAAACCTGCAAAATGTTAGTAAGAAATCTCACCAACTCCTCACGTGTTTGCACTCGAAATATTCACTCACACTTGTGTTTTGAAACACTATTGGCTTTTAACTCTATTGATCTGACACACTTGCCTTTTTGCACTTTGAGCCTCTTTCCTTTAGTTCTTTATGGAACTCAATAGACAAAATCAAGGAGAATTTTGAGATTTTGGCATTCAAGAAAAGAAAAATTGAAGAAGGAAATGAAGAGACCAAAAATAGCTAAAAGAATTGACTCAAATGAAATTTGAAGACTAGGACAAGAAAACTTGTAATAGAAAAAAATAAATTTTGAACCAAGATAACCTTTCAATGAATCAGCAACACTTTTCATTTTTTTTTATACCAGCCAACTGATTTCTAAAATCAAGTTCTAAGATTTCCAGATTTCCAAACAATTAATTTCTAGCACCTTCAGAATTTCCAGCAACTAAATTCCTTAATCACTTTAACACAACTAGCAATAAATTCCAGATTTGAACAAAATTCAGCAACACAAAACTAGGAGATGAACGGATACGAAACAGAAACAAGAAGACTAACTAGCAAATACAAGCATAAAGGAACGAACACAGGAAAGAAAAATCAAAACACAAAATTCAGAAATAAGAGCACTAAGACGAAAGTAATAGACTTGACACACAAAGTGTAGAAATTCGATGAACAGTATGCATTTTTTTTTATATATGAATTAAAGAATAAACAAAGGATAGATTAAACTTGATTAGAACCTGGCTCAAATACCAAAATTGATGCGAACCTCCAAGGAAGTAGAGATTCCAACCCTAAAAATCTTTTAAATTAGGTCCAAAAATTAACCAACCAGCCACAAGAATAGAAACCACGAAAATTCAAAAATAACCCAAAGGAAAAACAAGAAAGATAGGGTGCCACACTTTGGAAGGGGAAAGAGGGAGAGTGATAAGCTGGGAGAACGCCACAAGAACAGAGGTTCTTGATAAGTTCTATTTAGTTCTTTCAAAGAACCAAAAAAAAGAGAGAACCTCTCATTCATATAAAAATCCAATCTCCCTCCACAAAGGGAAAAGGCTCCCTACTTATAATAATCAGAAAACCCTACTAAAAGGATAGCAAAACGGGCCTAGCCTAACAACAGAACTAACAAATTCAAAAATTAACATAAGCCCAACAACATAAGCCTAGAAAAAACGAAATAAGGTCTTAAAAGATAATGGGCTCAATAGATGACCACTTTGAAGCCTAACAGAAATAATTCAATAATTCAATAAAGCCTAAAAAATATAGCCCAAACATTCCAGATCCATACATTGGAATATCAACTCATTATCCCAAGGCCCAAATCATGCACAGGGTCTCTTGTTGATTCCTAACTTCTTGGCTTGATTCTTGAGCCCAAACCTCAACTATGAGTGTTTCCATATTCTCTTGAATCTTCTTCGCTCTAGCTCGGGTGATTAAGCCTTCACGAATGTGCAAATGATCAACACTTGAGCTCTTGTCCAGATTTCCATAAATGGTGGTGGCAATCGGTTCTTGTAAATGGCAATGGTGACGGCGAAGTGGTGGCTTGCGAATGATCATGGCCAAGAAGCTGCACAAAGAGGCTAGGAAGAACAAAAGGAAGGAAAGGAAAATATGGTATATTCTTGGTTTTTTTGGTATAGACAGTGGCAGATCTTGAACAAATTCATTGGAGGGCTGAAAGATTGAAAGAGATTTTGGTAATCAATATAAAAAAATTTAACATTGATATACAATTTTTGATTTGTAAACCCCGAAATAAATAAGAAGACAAGGTCGGCTTAAGATTCATTATATTCTCTCATTTTTGCAGGGGATTTTGGAGCCAAATTAAAGTGGTTGGCTTCAATTTGACGTTTGGTTAGAAGATTATGGTATAACCAATCACCCTATTTTATTTTGCTTGTTCTTTTTTTATGTTTTGAGTCTATTCAACGTAAAGGCAATGTATTGTTAATACCACTATTTTGAGAACCGGACTGGATCGATCGATCAAACTGAAAAAACTAGGAACCAATCCCCTAGCAAGTTTAGTCAACCCCTAAAATACGATTTGCGTTTGGTTAGAAGATTATGGTCTAACCAATCACCCTATTTTATTTTGCTTGTTCTTTTTTTATGTTTTGAGTCTATTCAACACAAAGGCAAAGTATTATTAATACCACTATTCTGAGAATAGGACCAGATCGGCTGATCGAACCGAAAAAACTGGAAACTGATCCCCTAGTAGGTCTAGTCAACCCCTAAAATTTGGGGGAAGAAGAAGAAGAAGAAGAAGAAAGGAAAATCTCCATAAATGGCACCATTCACCATTAATGAAATGATTCTCTCAAAACAAAAAGTTGTGTGAGTAGTAAAAAATAATAAAATGAGAGCAAATTTATGCAATCTCAGAGGAAGAGGAAGAAGGAGAAGGAGAAGGAGAATGGGGAAAAACAAAAAAAGAGTGTTGTCCTCATTAATAAATTGTGAGTGATGAGTCTGATGACTTTCTCTCATTGTGTACGCAAAGCATAAAGGCTTGGCAAGAGGAGTGTTATAACCAAAAACAATGGGGGTTTTTAATTTTTTTATTTGTTTATATTTTAAATTCTTATCCCATTCTTCAAAGTTAAAAGATATCATTTCTTCCTTTTTAATCTATTAAAAAAAGTACAATAGTGATTGCTAGTAATCCTCTTAAATTTTTGTATTCTTTTTAATTTTTTATATATATTTAATTATATCATAAAACTTGTAAATTTATTTTAATTATAATATTTATTATTTAATGATATTTTAAGTATATTAATATTTTTTATAAATTATTTTAACTAATTAATTAATTCCACTATTAACTATTATATATATATAAAAATTATAAAATAAAAAATAATTTTTTTTTTAATTCAAATCCTGTTCAACTGTGGTTTGATCATGGTTGGACTACTAATCCGTGACCTGTTGCCTCTACCAGACCGATCCGGTTTTCTGAATATTGTTTACAAGACCCTCAAAAATCAATCAGACGACCATCATTAATCCAATTAAAATGGACAGTGTCATACTATCGAACTTATTTGACATTTCTATTCAAAACCCTCAAAATTGGAACTTACGTTTTATATTAAATGAAGTATGAGTATAACAACTTTATTGGAACCAACCAAAAGGTTACAGCTAGTTAAGGTTGTACGTGTGCCATCCTTTTCAACTGTAAATTATCCACCTTAGTTGTTGTTGATACCATCATTCTTTTCCCAATTATTAATTATGTAGTATTGGAGTTTGTATTTTTACAATTAACTCCAATATTGATAATGAATTTTGAGAATAATATGTTGGTGAGAAGTGTATGTTATATGTTGGAAGGGAAAATGGCGATTGTTAGAAGTGCCCTAGAAAGTGGCGTAATTCTAAAGGCAAATGTGTTGCATAAAAATCGCGAAGTTGGTCAAAATCACAAAGTTGGTATACTCCAGTCACACCACCATGCCCATGTGCTTGCTCTTTATTCCCTAAACAAAATGTCCATTTTTGAGTGCCATAGTTTAAAGCAAAGCTTCCTGGGTTTTTCAAAATCTTAAATCACAGTGAAATTTAGGCTGTTTGATCAATATAAAACTATAATGGGCTGGTTTGTGGGTTTGTGCTTATTTTAAAGTGTCTCCAATATGAGCTTAGCGGGAAGTGGGAAGCACAATGAGTGAACAAGTTAACTAGAAAAAGGTAACCCATTTTTACAAACAGTTTCTAATCTGTCTCTTTCCTCCAAAATGAGGAAGTTTGATATTTGATGTTACATCTCAGCTTATCATAGTCTCATAAATATCAAACTGATGCCACTTCTATATACAATTATATGAGAGTAGAATTTTGTGAGTAATCACTTTTAATTTTGTTTTAGAAGCAAAGACTGGCAGCATTCTTTGGCAGGATTTTATTAATCCCACATATCTCTGTGAAGCTCAAATGCAAAACTTGACCACCTAGCTTGTTAGTTCGAATTGACAGACAAAGCATGTCATTGTTGGTAAAAGTGGAAGCTTTGGTGCATTTTGGTTTTTGCTTTGGTGCAGATCTGAAGCATATCACTGTCCATTTTTTCTTTCATCTACTAATGCTTGGGTGTTTGAGTTTTTGCTGCTGAAGGTGCTAGAGGTAATCTCTTTTAGCAATACTCTTTCAACTACAGTTGTACTTTCCAGCAGTCCTATTTAAATCCTACGGGCAAGTGTACGCATTTCAAATATATATTTTTTGTTTAAGTTAACTAAGCCTAGCTCATTCCATATACTATTGCACACTTGAAGACAATTGTATTTGATATAGGTTGCTTAATTTCCAAGGGTTAACTAATTTTATTTATTTTTAAACATCAACTACGGGTTTGATCTTTGCCTTAATACATAGGAATAAGTGTAGAGGTCGACTACTCTATTCTTTTATTTTGAACTAAGAATATTCTAGGATTATGGAAAAGTAGCATGTATGTATGGTCATGGGTTGAGAATTCATCATAAGTAAGTTATTCATTCATAAAGTGATGTATTGTGTAAAATAGCTTCGTGCAATGTTGATAATGAAACAATAAAGGAAATTCTTGTGGCAATCCAATTAATTTCATGAAATTTTGTTTTGTGCTTGATTTCTTGTCTGTATATTACATCACAATACACTTGTGAGGACTTTTCTTTTTCCTAGCTTGAGAATGTAACATACAATTTACGAAGATATGGTCATACTTACAATATAGAATTGTCATATAGGAGAAAAATCAAATATTAGGGAGAATAATGTATTATATACATAAATATTATGAATAATTTTTTGAAAGTTATCCAAATACATCTATTGGATAAAGTAGTTCGTTGTGATTTAGAGATACTTCTTGGGTTGTAAACGAAAGCAATATATTAGAATATCTTTGAAGGTACCCAATTTTTTTTTTTCAAATTAATTGCTTTAATTGCAACTATGATATTGTCCAATATTTCTTTTTATAGATATAATTGTGAAGACATTAGTTAATCACACACAAATATAAATACAATAAACAAAATAAATTTATAAATCATAATTTATATTAAATGTTATTAAATGTGTTTAAAATATAAAAAATACTCAAATTATTAAAATATTAAAATAAAAAAATTTATATGCAGAAAAATATCATTAAATATAAACTAAAATTTAAAAATATTTAGAAAATTAAAAAATAATACTTTAATTAATAATTAATAATTAAAGTATTATTAATGTTCATATTTATAATGTTGCTTGAAATTGAAATTAGATAGTTGAACTTGGGAGAGTTGTCAGTGCATGTTCATGTAATCTTTTATACTGTTGTTTTCAATTAGTGTTTATAATATAGAAAAAACCTAGCTACACAGATGAAATCATTGCAAATATAAGGTTTGTTAGGTGCTTGACGTGATTTTGGGTCCTTGAGAAGGAAAGGCAAGGGGAAGGTTGTTGCTTAACCTTCTAACCCTCAGCTTGACTTACACCGATTCATGCCCACCCCCAAGGTACTGGCTTGGTTCGCTATGCCTTCTGCGTTGATGCCAGATCCAGTTCGTCTTGGGGATGGTTCGCCTTTTGCAGCCGTATTGACAGCGAGTACAACTGCCTCAGGTGCTATGGGGTTCTAGTCCCCACATCTTAGACCCTGATCCCTTGCCTAGCACTAGATCCTTCGACGAGCGATTATGGATAAACATACATGGGGACAATGAGTAAGCGTCGGATAAACATACACGGGGACAATGAGTAAGTACACTTATCATACTTTAATTGATAATTAATAAAAATATAATAGCCGTTCCCTATAACAAAGATTTTTTTTGCTGCTTTTTTTCTACGAAGGAGTACGTGAACATACTTTCATCTAACTACAAGTCACATTTTCAAGGGCCTTGTCATAGCTTCACTAATGCTCCCAAGGAGGTGACAAATCACTGGTGAAGCCTATGTAAGGTATTAATTAAACTTGCATATTTTTTATTCAATTAACTTGATTTTCATGGTTATTGACTCTAACTCTATTGTTTCCATTGCAGTCAAGGTGTATTTGGAAACCTAAGTCCGAAGTCAATGTCTGTAAGGTATGGGAGTTCAAGTGCCCTAGCAACATACAAGCAACGTTAAGAGAAATTTGGACAGGGAAGATGAAGGGCACCTGGTTAGGTGACGCTATCAAGGACCAACTCAAGGATTATTGGGCATCCGACGAGTTCAAGGCTACCATGGACCAAAACAAGAGGAACCTGTCCATGGATCAGGTTGCCTCTTGTCGTTGAGGCAGATCCATCTATGTCTCTGAGCATACGAGGAGAATCGTAAGTTTTTATTAACATAACTTTATATAATTGTATTTATTACTTTTTAATTATTCTAACACTTTATTTTATTGTTTGTAGACAAAGGAGTTGGGGAGGGCTCCTGACTCTGCTAAGGTCTTACTTCGTATACAGCACAGCGAGAACAAGGGTTTGGTCCATCCACGCACTGAGAACATTTATGTGAGTTAAATTAAATTTCATTAAATTTTAATATTATAGATTCTCTTTAATTGTGTTTCAAATAACTTTTACTAATTATGGTTTAACTCATGCATAAATCTTTTGAGGATTATAGAGCCCACATCCAAGAGTTGGTATGTTCTTTCATGGATAACAACCGTCTTTGGGTGAAGGTTGTCAGTGGGAAGAAAGAAGAGACCGATTTATAAATAATATATATTAATTCAAAAATAAAAAATTATTAATATAAAAAATGTAAATGTAAAAAAAAAATTAATTAATAAAAAATAATATTTTGACGTTTCTTGCGAACGTTCTCTTGGCTTGTTCATGATTACAAGTCGTGAGAAACTTTTCAATTTCTCATGGTGTCATTTTGTGAGAAATGAAAATTTCTCAAAGATGTTATCACAGCTTTAGTTCATGAAACTTATCACAAAATGTTTTGTTACCATTTTTCTCTAGCAAGTTCTCACAGAACCTCAACATGAGAAATAAGGTTATCTCATGGATGTTTTCTCGGATACCTTTCAAGAGCAATTTTTCATAGCCATCTTGCCGAGAGAGTTTTGTGAGAATGTATCATGAGTTTATCCTTTCTTTCTCTCAAACTTATTTAACTCTTCTCATGGACTTAGTCCGTGAGAAAATTTCTGATGGCCGTGTTCTCCGTGAGACATTTCATGATTCGCATTCAAAATTATTGGTCGGTAAAAATCTATGAGAACGCCGTGAGTAATTGTATTTGTCACGGATTTTCCAAAAAATTTTCTCAGGTTTTTTTGGTGAGAAAACTATATATTTTTGTAGTGGATGCCTATCTTTCTTTTCTCAATTCTCACGCCTCCATTGAAAGAATATGTGTAGCGGCTACTAGTATTTTTATATCAACCTCAGGACTAAGTCTTTCGGTTGCATTAAAAAACTAACAAACCCCAAAGTCTTCTGATGGCTGCCAACTTGCTTAGGGATTTTAGATTTGTTATATCTTTTACTATATCAAATAAAATCACCTTTATCTTATTTGATTTTTCATTATTTAAACCAAAATAAAATAACTGGAGTTCTCCCATTGATCAAAAACTTGTGTGCTTGAATTTAAAATTCAAAGAATATAATTTTAACTCTAACAACCTCCTTACCACATAGTCTTATAACGTGTATACGATAACTAGGAATTATGATGTCACGCCCTAATTTAGGACACGTGACCAGCGTAGGTAACTACCCCTCAGGTAATTACCTACCAGCCTAAAATACCAATACAGTGATTATCATTCAAAATCATCCTTAAGTAAGCAA
>JASKGM010050640.1:1396-20077 GCA_034509205.1 Ceratonia siliqua
CTTATTGTTTTAAATAATTTTTGCCTCCAATTATAAATTGACTTATTTGCCCAGCTAAGTGAAAATTATGAAGTATATGACTTTTATCTCAAATTGATATTTTTTATTTAATAAAGAAAGTTTAGAAGATTTGAAATTCAGCATCAAGTTTTTTTTACAACTAAAACTAATCAAGGCTTTGCAAATGAGGTGATAGTTTATAAATTATATGCATCAGTTTCAATCTTTAAAATTAAAGTGAATTTGATGTTATGAGTTCAATTCTTATTCCTTTCCCTTTTTTTACTCCCTACTTCTTATATCGGACCTCGTATGTAACAAAAATTAATAATAGAGTGATTGAATGTAAAATATAATTAGGCACACTGTGACAAGTTAAATTTACCAATTTTTTGAGTCAAATTGAATTTTTTTTTTATAAAATCCCTAATCCGAACATAAATAGCATACATAGCTTTGACCAAACCATAAACTTTAAAGTACAATAAATCATTATTGATAAAATTAACAATCCAATTTTTTATAGAGAAAAAACAATAATATAACTACTTATGAATATGCAAGACTTTGTTATCTAATGTTATGCTCGCAGCCAGAAAGATCAAATGTGACGATGAAAGTGTCAATCCCTTGATGCAACAAGAGATGGGTTATTGACCTATTAGTTTTATTATATCTTAGTAACACTGCTTATTAATACTTTAAGTTTTGGGCAAAAACATAAAAATACTTTACAATTAAGGTACCTTTGGTTTGTGAAAACATTTCATATTTCTATTTTATTTTTTCATATTTTGAAAATAATGTTTATTTTCAAATTTTTAAATTTTGGAAAACATATTTGATTTTTATTTTGATTTCTTGTTTTCAAAAAATGAAAACTAATTTTTTTAATTATTTTTCTTCTTATCACTAATTTTTCTACTATTTTCGAAATTGTCATCACGTTTTTATTGTTTTCAACTTAATTACAATATTGCCATTGCATTTTCAATCCTTATTTTCAATTTTCAAAATTTTCAATAGGAAACACTGAAAAAAAAATTTTGTTGTGTTCAAATTTTCAGGAAATTTAGAAAACATTTTCAAGAAAACATTTCCTAAAATTCTAACCAAACACTTTTCATTTTTACTTCCTGTTTTCAACTAAAATGAAAACAAAAAATGCCCAAACCAAATGCACCCTAAGAGTTTTGCTCTCTCTTCTTTATTGTTGATGCCATTATGGCATTCCTCCTATTCAACTATGGCTTTGCGAAGGTTCGCAGGAATATGCTCTTTTCCTTTAGCCTGGCTTTTTGCTTTTTTCATAAAACTCCAGCAGTAGTATTCATATTTAAAGATAGAATAGAGATAAATGTTTACCTCTATTGTGGGTATTGTATTTGGGTTCCTAACAAGGGAACCAAATATCACTTCTCAAACAAATGTGACTATAAAATGAATGCCTTTATACAGTCATGTCTCAGTGCAGTGAACATGCATAACATATTGTTACAAGCCAAAGGAATGATCAAGCTACATGAAAGACCAAGAGAGAAAGAATGAAACCGAGACACTTAGAGGATTACATCATTTGGTAGCTGTTTTGATTTTTTTAGTCTGTTAATCAGTGTTAATAGTTCTTATTTTCTATTGGTACCTTCTATTGCTATAAAAGGCTGCAATTCATCACAATTTAGGTGGAATGAATAGAATTTATAGTTTTATCTCTTTCTCTCTTCTCAGGAGGTATCTGTTCTTGAAGTAGAGTATTGAATAGAATTCTTGTTAACTAGTGCTTTCATTTCGATTGTTACAACATATGAGTCTTCGGAACGATTAGAAGATGCTCTCGCAAAATTTACTTCGACTCAAGCAAACCTTACAGTCAAAAACGGATGATATTCTTACCAAGCTTGCACATCTAGATATGCACTCTCATCCTCTCGTACCAACAACGAATTCCTTTGAAATTTTGAATGCTTCACCATCATCGAGCTCTTCAAAACCATACATAAAGCTTGACATGCCATGTTTTGATGGAACGGATCCACTCGGCTCGATTTTCAAGATTAATCAATTTTTTTTATTACCACAATATGTCGAATGAGCAGATAATCACCATTTCATCATTCTATTTAGATATGTCAATTAGGGCTGGGCTTGACCAGCCAACCCTAACCCTTCAGAGCTCAAAAAAAAGGCCCTAAAAATTAGGACCCTTTTTGGCCCAGCTCATTTCAGGCCCGGCCTATTAAGGATTAACCCGTGATGGGCCGGGTTGTACACTGTAGGTTTTTTTTTTTATATACAAAACTTCTTCATTTTTAAGTTTCGTTTTTCTTTTCCTACTTCTAACTTATTTCATGGAAGTATGAAAAATTGAGTGTTTGTTGAAGAATGTATTTGATATAACTTGGATGTATTTGATTTAAGTTTTTAATTTTTTAAATCTTTATATATTTTAATTCATGTTCTCTTTTTAACAGTGCGTAATATCAGTTATATAATTAATTTGTTAATTTATTCTTTTTTTCATTGTGCTTAAAATGATATAGGAGTATTTGACGTAAGTTTTTAGTTTTTTAAATCTTTATATATATTCATTTATGTTCTCTTTTTAATAGCACATAATATAAGTTATATAATTAGTTTGTTAATTGAATTTCTTTGTCATTGTACTTGAAATGGTATAAGAGTATGTATTATTTGAGAGTCAATTTGTGAAAAATAATGAGAAGTCTTAGTTAAATCTTTACTTGGATAAACCAAAACTTGAAATGATATAGGAGTATGCATTATTTATGATATTGTCTTTGATATTTTTTAGAGATTAAGTCTATGATGGATTGCTCTTTTTTATAATATATGAAAATTTTACATAATTATAATATACTTTTAATTTTTTCATGTCCTGACTCGTTAAGTCCTGTTTAATCCTGTAACCCTATAAAGTTAGGGTAGGGTTGAATTTTTGAGGCCCTTTTAGTAAAATAGATTTTTAAGCCTGGCTTGTTTAGGCTTGGCCCGTTAAGGCCAACCTGGCACGAGGCAGGTTGGCCTTAATTGACGTCCTAGTTCTATCTTGATGGTCTAGCTCTGAGTTGGTGCTAGTGGATATACAGAAACTCGCAGATCACTTCGTGGCTAGAGATCTTCATGCCTTGGAGATCTGTTTTGCTCCATCACAATACGAAGATCCTCGGGGAGCATTGTTCAAATTGCAACAACATGGTTTTGTGAGGGAATATTTGCAAGAATTCAAAGCTTTGGCTAATCGGATCATTGGCTCAGCTCCATCATTCCTTTTGAGTTATTTTATTTTCAATTTGTCTACTGAAATTCATCAAAAAGTCTAGGCACTCCAACCAATTGCCTTGTCTTAAGTGGCTGGCTTAGCTCGACTTCAGGAAGCTAAAATACTCAACTACTGTTGACACTACAAGTAACTTCCAATTGTGATGCATCCTTATTCGCCTGCAGCAACATCAAAATCACAATTACTGCTACTTTTACTAGCTTCAGTGCTTAAACCATCGTTTAAATGACTAAGACCAATAGAGATGGCGGCTCGTAGAGAGAAAAGTTTCTATTTCAATTGCAATGAGAAATTCTAACCATCGCATAAATGTCGGTCACTGTTTTCTCTTTTAATCTCCGATGAGGACAACATGACAATATCAAGCAAGGAGGCCGGCAAGGGGGATTCAAGTGTGGGAGATGCACCAAAGTGCCACGTGGCAGAGGAACCTGCGAAACTAAGTCTTCATGCTCTTTCGAGTCATTCAATCCATGAGACCATATGCTTAGTGCGCCAAATTTTTCATTTACCAGTCCAAATTTTTATTGATGGGGTAGCACACACAATTTCATTAAGGAATGTGTGGTCCATTTTCTACATTTACAGATGAGTCCAGCCCTACAACTTTAGGTATTAGTAGGGAGCGGTGACACATTGATCTGCAGCCATGTGTGCAAGCAAGTGGGCTTATGGGTGGGTGACACTGAATTCCATGTTGACTTATACATTCTATAATTGGGAAGCAAGGATTTGGTGCTAGGTGTATAGTGGTTAAAACTTTAGGACCCATTGTGACTGATTATTCAACTCTTAAACTTTTAGGACGTTGTTTTACAAGGAACCATTCAAGGCCAATTGAATGCCATTATGGGTCATTAACTTAAATGATTAGTTTCAACATACTCCATGGCCCAACTCTTTCACCTTTATATTGGGTCCATATCACAAACACCCCACGTATCACAGCCCATTCAATTAACTGATTCAAATGAAGACCTTCATCTTCTTCTAGTGCGATATGCCAGACTATTTCAAACTCTGGTGACATTACCACTAGAATGACTCATTAACCATCGCATCCATATATTACTGCAAGCATTACTGGTGAACGTTGGTCCATATAAGTATCTGTATTTTCAAAAAGTCAAAATTGAAAAACAAGTCCATCAAATGCTTCAATCTGGGATCATTAACCAAGTCATAATATGTTTTCATCGCTGGTGTTATTAGTTAAAAAGAAGGACGGTACTTGGCGTTTCTACATTGATCATCATGCCTTGAATGCCATCACTATTAAGGATCATTATCCAATTCCAATTGATGAATTATTAGACGAATTGAGGCAAGCTCACTGGTTTTCTAAACTGTATCTTCTTCAGGGATACCATCATATTGGTATACACAAGGATGATATCCATAAAACGGCATTTTAGACATATGATGGTCACTTTGAATTTAGAGTCATGCCATTTAGCCTCTGTAAAGCGCGGTGACATTTGCCACAGCCATGAATGAGGTATCGTGGCCATTCCTGAGGAAATTTGTCAAGGTGTTTTGAACTCAAGTCAACCATGACAAAGGCCCCTATTTTGGCTATTCCTCAGTTTGATAAACCATTCATTGTCCAAACGGATGCGTATGGGGTTGGGATGAGACCGTCTTGATATAAGAACATAAACTAGTAGCATTTATTAGCAAGTAATTTTGTCCTCAAGATGCTAAGGCCTTCACTTACATTAGAGAGTTAATGGCAATCACAGCAACCGTTAAGAAATGGCACTAATATCTTTTGCATCAACGTTTCATCATACAGATGGATTATTCGAAGCTTAAAACAGCTGCTCACTCAAGTGATTCAAACTCCTGAATAGCAGCATTATTTGGTGAAACTCTTAGGCTTTGACTTCAATATCCAGTATCGTTCAGGTCAAACAAATGTAGTTGCAGATGTTTTATCAAGTTCATAAAAATAGACTTTGTCGAGTGAATATTTGATTTTATCGGTACCCCTCTTTGACTTCCTGGAAAGTCTCAAGGCTGAGTTAACATAACACTTTAAGTAAACCTTCATTCAGCAAATATCTACCAAACCATAGCAACATCCAAGATTCCAATTAGTCAATAATCTTGTGTTTTTTCAAAGTAGCATCTGGTTACCATAGGATTGTACTTACAAAACTTTGGTGATTCGTGAATTTCATGATACACATATCGGGGGTCATGCTGTCATTACAAAGACATTATCGTGAATCAAAGCTAACTTCATGTGGCTAGGAATGAAATCGTATGTCAATGCTTTCATTAAAGCTTACATTGACTGTCAGTGTACGAAGTCAGTACACCAGAAACCCGTAAGCCTTCTTTAACCCTTGCTATTGCTGACATAAGCATAGAAAGATTTGAGCTTAGAATTTGTAACAGGACTTCCAAATTACAAAGGGCACTCTGTAAAGCGGCGCATTTTGGCACTCTATCAGCATCATTCTCAGCCAAAAAAGTTGCACTTCTTTTCATTCAAATGCCTTGTCGTTTGCATGGACTTCGGTGCAGTTTGGTTTTGGATCGTGATCCAATTTTCTTGAGCCACTTCTGGAAGACATTATTCAAATTATCAGGTACTAAGTTGCGATTAAGTACTACCTACCATCCTAAATCTGATAGGCTGACTGAGGTGACCAATCGAACATTACAACTATATCTCAGTACCTTTGTACACCAAAAACCATCACTGTGGGGACACTATCTTCCTTGGGTAGAATGGAGTTATAACATCTTCATTCACTCATGCACAGGGTTGTCACCCTTCCAAATTATGTATCACCTATTGTCTTCTCGTGTTGGGATTCTCTAACTTCATCCAAAAAATTTAGCCAAAGCTCGAGAAGCGATGAAATTGCAGGCTAATAAGCATCATTAGGAAGTGCACTTTGAAATGGGCAGTTGGGTGTTGGTGCATCTACGGCCCTATATACAGTTTATGGTGGCTGACAAAGTTTCACCTAAGTTGGCCAAGCGTTATTATAGTCATTTTCAAATTTTGGAGCGGATTAGTCTAGTGGCTTATAAACTTGCTTTACCTTATTCCACATAAATCCATCTGGTTACTCATTGTTCTTTATTAAAGAGAGCTTTGGGTCCTGAACAAAGGTATATTATAGAATAGCCAAATGAGGCTTTGGATAACCAACCAATTATCGAGTCTGTGGCTATTGTTGGTTCTTGGATTGATGATTCCTCGGGCTCTCCTAAAACTATGGTTCTTGTTCAATGGCTGGGTTTACATCCTGATAAGGTAACATGGGAAGACTGGCTTGAGAACAAAAATGCAAACCAACTTGAGGACAAAGTACTTTCTGAAGCACTCGGGCATGTTACGAGCCAATGGAATGATCAAGTTAGGCGAAAGACCAGGAGAGAAAGAATGAAACCTAGACACTTAATGGATTACGTCGTTTAGTAGCTGTTATGATTTTGTTAGTCTGTTAACCAGTGTTATTAGTTTTTATTTTCTGCTGGTACCTTTTGTTGCTATAAAAGGTTGTAATTCATCATAATGTGGGGTGGAATGAATAGAATTTCTAGTTTTCTCTTTATCTCTTTTCTCAGGAGGTCTTTGTCCTCGAAACAGAGGATTGATCAAAATTCTTATCATATATGGTGTCCCAAAGTAATTTAAAAAAATAATAATAACATTTATTATACAAGGAAGGATATACATATAGTTAAATTCTTCATTCCTTCTTGCATCTCGTTGTTAGCAAATTTAGTAGTGGAAACGTATCCAACTTATTGAGGGAGGAAAACGTTAGGAGATTGTTAAGCATGTTATTCCTCAATTTGCATATAGATTGGTTGGAAAATGTCTTAGTCTAGAGAAAAAGCTCCACATCAATACCTGCAATATTCAACCAAAAATAGAAAATTATACTTCTTTCGCCTTTTAAGTCGGTGTAGGGATACTCAGACAATGATTTGATTGTTGTCACAATCTTAATTTCTTCTTGATTTGGTTCCCTAATTTCACCCTCCACCTTTGTTATCATGGTAGGAAAAGGTTATCATAGACCTATGGCAAGGGATTTAGTGACATAATCAACAATCATGAATAACTCTATATTATTTAAATTGTTGTATTCATTATAGTGAGGATGATTAATGCATAAAAAGTGCATTATCAAGCACACCAAGGATGAGACAAATGGGATACCTACTTATTGCTAAACTTCTCAACAGCATCTGAGGCATAAAGAAAGGTTTCATTGGCTTTCTCCATAATCATGTAAAGCTCATTCCCTCTTATAACTCTAGCAATAACCCAGGCATTATTTTTTGCTTTAATGCACAGCTCTAGATCTTTCTCACAACTAGAGCTACCATACTTTGCTTTACTCTTCTCCAACTCAACCTTATACATGTTGAGTGGACCAATTTCTTTGCATATTAGTTATAGGGTTTCCCCTGAGAAAACCTTTAATTATACTGAACATCAAAGGGCAAATACGTGCCCTGAAGATTTCAATGTAGGCATTTCTCTCCAACCTTTAAACTAAAGAATCCCAAACATTGCACATTGCCATAACTTTATTCTCCTTCTTGTGACCAAAACCTTGGAAATGAATTAGAAGGAACTACTCCAACAAATTTTTTCTCTGAATGAAATAAATTCCTCCATATTGGTCATTTATTGGAGATTTGAGGAGAGTCTTTCAATTTGTCTTCATTCATAACAAATTTGAAATTTTTTTTATCTCACATTAAATTAGTGATAACAAAAAGACATATCAAGATGGTATAAAAATGGGCAATTTTAGCAATTTTTTATCTTTCTATTCACTAAAGAAAAAATCCTTACAAAGATATATAAGAAAAAACTTAAGGAAAGAATACAAGCAACTTTGAAATATTTATAAAACTCCCCTTGGTCAAAGAATAAAAAAGAAGACACATGACCAAGTATTCCAACTCACTAACACTCCCCCTCAAGATGGTGCATAAATATCTCTTATGCCCATCTTGTCAAGTGAGTTATAGAAGATTTTACTTGGAACTACCTTTGTAAGAATGTCAGCCAATTGATCTTCAAACTTCATATAAGTAAATCAAATAACTTTGTTATCTAGGTTTTGCTTGATTAAGTGTATATCCACTTCAATATGTTTTATGCGATCATGTTGAACAGGGTTATGAGAAGTAGCAATGATTGCTTTGTTATCACAAAACATGTTCATCTCAGAGGTAGGAGTCATTCCTTCTTAGTTAGGAGTCTTTTTAGCCACAAAAGTTAACATAACCATTTTGCCATTCCTCTGAACTCTGCTTAAGCACTAGATAGAGATACCACTTTTGTTTCTTGCTTCTCTATGTCACTAAGTTACCTTCGACAAAGGTAAAATAGCTAAATGTGAATTTTTTGTCATCCACACTCATTGCCCAGTCTAAATTTGTATACCCTATACTAAACAATGATTATTTTTAGTAAACATTAACACTTTCCCAGGAGAAGACTTAAGGTAGTGAAGAATACGTACTACAGCTCCTATGTGTTCTTCACTTGGGTTGTGCATAAACTGTCTCACAACACTAACAACATTGGCAATATTAGGATATGTATGAGATAGATAGATTAGCTTACCCACTAGTCTTTGGTAGGTGTCTTTATTGGTTACTACTTGGTTTATTTGTTTCCTGAGTTTATGATTCTGGATGACTGTAGTGTCTACAGGTTTGTAGTCAAGTAGACCCACTCAGATAGTATGTTTAATACATATTTCCTTTGAGAAAGAAAGATTCCCTGCGATGACCTAGCTACCTCAATACCCAGGAAATATCTAAGCCTACCAAGGTTTTTCATTTCAAAGTCACCAGCCAAACTGTGTTTGAAAATTGGCAATCTCTTCCTCATCATCTCTAGTAATCACCATGTCATCCACATAAATTATGAAAACTGTTATTTTCCCATCTCTGTGCTTTAAAAATTGGGTATGGTCTAACTTGCTCTGTTTGAAACCATATTTTTTCATAGCCATGCTAACGTGACTAAGCCACTTGCGAGAAGATTGCTTTAGCCCATATAAAGCTCTTTAGAGTTTACAAACAACTCTTGTATCCTGAGATTCAGTATACCTTGGAGGAATATCCATGTAGACTTCTTCTTCAAGGTCATCATGAAGAAATGCATTCTTCACATTAAATTGATGTAATGACTAGTCCAGGTTAGTTGCAAGAGATAATAGAACTTTGATGGTACCCATTTTTGCAACTGGTGGAAGGTTTCTTGGTAGTCCACACCATATGTTTGTGTATATCTTTTTGTAACAAACATTTCCTTGTATCGTCTAATGGATCTGTCTGCCTTATATTTAATGGAGAACACCCATTTGCATCCAACTATTTTATTCCCTTTTGGTAAGAGGACGAGAGTCCATGTTTCATTTTTATGAAAAGCCTCAATTACTTATTTAATTGCACCTACCGACAATGGATATCCTAAAGCCTCTTCAATCTTGTTGGGTATACAATTTAAGGACACATTGTTGATAAAGGCCTTGAGAGAGTCTAACAAGTTTTGAGTAGACACATATTGTGCAATTAGATATCTACATCTCTTTTCTTCAAAGTCTAGAGAGTATCTATTTGATAATTTCTCACGGTTATGCCTGAAAGGTAAGTAATTCATAGAATTCTCAATGCTAATAGGAGATGTAGGGAAGTTCTACAGTAGGGTTTTCTGGTCTTTCTTTAAGTTCTGGTTGCACCATAGTATTCTCAATTGGCCAATACCACCAATTCTTATTCTAATTGTCATCCTACTGCTCCCCCTGTCGAGGAGAATTAGAGTTAGGTGGAGGGAAGAACATGTCAGACTCCACAAAGGTAACATTCATAGTGGTGAATGTTCAATCGGTAGTCGGATCATAACAACGATATCCCTTTTGGTGATTAGCATAACCCACAAAAACACACTAAATAGCACGCTCATCACCTTTGGTGCGGTGGTCTTTGTGGATATGGACAAAAGCTACACACCCAAAATTCTAGGGAGAGAGGTGCAAACTGTTGGGTAAAGAGACATGATGAGATAGAGTTTGGAAAAGGGTTTGAAACTCTAGGACCTTGGAGGGCATCTGGTTCATGAGATAAATAGCTGCAGTGACTGCAGTGTCCCAGTACTTACTAGGTAAATGTGCACCAAGTAGAAAAGCCCAAGCTATTTCAAGAATATGCATATGTTTCCTTTCAGTCACGCCATTTTGTTGCAATGCATAGGGGCAAGCAAGGGTGTGCAATGGTTCAGTTAAAACCGCTAAACCGACCGAAGGGAACCGTACCACTAACCAAACCATACTGTTGCTTCAACGGTTTAGTTCGGTTCGGTTCCTATTTCCCCCAAACCGATAAATGCGATTCAGTTTTTGATTTGGCATTTCCAAATAGCAGTTCAAACCGAACTGAACTGACTATATATAATTAATTAATTATATATATATTTATATAAATATATATATATAGTCAAATACATTAAAATTATAACTATATATTTAAAAATTACATTTATTATATATATTTATACATATAAATACATATATATATATATATATATAATTATATATATTAAGTATAAATAAATATTCAACCCCGATCACGCAAATCACTTAATAGTGATTTGGTTCGATTCGATTTTTAACTTAAACTTTCAAATAATTGAACTAAAACAAACCATTTTTGTTTAGTCAGTTCGGTGTTCAGTTTAGCTTAAAATCGAACCGAACCACATTGTGAACACCCTTAGGGACAAGAGATTTCATGGATGATATCAAACCTAGAAGTAATTCTTGACTTCCCTAATAATATATTCACCTCCATTATCTGAACGAAGAATCTTGACTTTTGCATGATCTTGGGTGGTAATCATAGCATGAAAGGATCTAAACACAATTGGAACTTCACTTTTCTGTTTCAACAAATATAACCAGCACATACAGGTACAATCATCCACAAAAATCACAAACCAATGAGTACCATACAGTGAAGAGATTGGAAAAGGTCCCCAAACATCAAAGTGAATTAATGCAAAAGGAACATCATATTTAGAAGTACTTATAGGAAATGGTATGCAGTGGCTCTTTGCTAAAATACAAGTCTCATAATGTAAATTTAAGTCATCAACATGTGGCAATAAGTCAGGAAATAAATGCTTTATATAACTAAATGAGGTGTGTCCTAACCATTGATGCCAAAGCTAAATCAGTCTTTCCTTCCAATTGGTTGTCTGATTCATGCTGTTTACTTTCCCACAACTAAAGTCGCCCATGTAGTACAACCCCCCTCTCTTAGTACCACACTCCACGATCTCCTTGGTGAGAATGTCTTGAAATAAGTAAAAAGTAAGGTATATGAAAACATAACAATTCAATTCCTTTTTGGCTTGTCCCGCAGACATAAGTTTGTTGGAAAGGGATGGAACAAGTAAGGCTCTGTTTGTTTGGGCTTATTCTGAGAATAAGTTAGTTTTTTTCAAAAAATAATGCATTCTGATAAAAATATACATGTTTGTTTTGGCTTACAGAAAACGGATAAGTTAATGAAAATGGAGAAAACATCCTATAAGGAGAAATTAAAATTTTTAGCTTTTGCTAATAAGGAGAAAAATAAGAAGAGAGAGAAACCTTCATTTTTAAAATTGTTCACCTTACTTTAAAAGCCCTTCTAAATTATTGCATCCAAACATAAAACAACTTCTCCTTAAAAGAAAGTCCTTCTTCTTGTAGAAAAAAGAAAAAATTCATTATCTGATAAGCTCAAACAAACAGCCCCTAAAGTATTTGAAAGGCAAAGAGATGATGAAATAGAAATAGTTTTAGCCCCTATAACTGGATATGTAACCCCATTCACATTTGAAATACTGGTTCTTTGAGGATGAGAGGTAATGATGAAATCAGTGTTAGCAAAGGTCATGTGATCAGTTGCCTCCGAATCAATTATCCACCCACCCCACGTTATGTTGGGTAGTGCTCGGTAAACCATAACCACAATTACCTTGTGTAGGGTCATACTCTAGAGAGTTTGCATCTCTGTTTATAAAGGTGAGTTGTGGGTTGCTTACAGTCATGGCTACCCTTCTTGAGGTTCCACTGGTACCTTTTTCTCTCAGTTTCTTTTCTTTGAATCCATCCCACCATTCAAGGAACCCATGTAATTTGAAGCATGTTTCATGGGTATGTTTTGGGTTCCCACAATGAGTACAACCACCTTTCTCAGGCTTAGCCTTGTCCTTGGATTTCCCAGTGTCAGTACTAGTTAATCCAGGCTTGAGTTGCTGAAGTGTCAAGGTTTTCTTTTTTCTAAAGTTAAGCCCCTTAGACACTATAACAACTCATGAAGCTAGTTCTGTACCAGCCAACATCATTGTCTATCTGATATCTTCTCTTCTTACATGAGCATATGTTTGCTCAACCGTGGGGAATGGTTGAAATTGCAAGATAACTCTCCTTATATGATCAAGTCTATCGTCCAGCCCATCAAGAAAAATTTAGACCCTATCTTCCTGGATAAAGAGTTATATTTATGGATATCTTCAGGATATTTCATTGGGTTAGGATGACGAAAATCAATCTCCCTCAATAGCCCTTGCAAAGCATTATAGTATTTTTCAATGGGTCCTTCATTTTGTTTCAGTCTCATAACCCTTCTTTTCAAGTCATACACTTGTGAAGTATCAGTACCATTGAAGTAAGTTGTGGCAAGACAGTCCCATAATTGTTGTGCAGTAGGAAACAGGTTCAGTGCTCCATTTTCAATAACTGGGATCCGTTGGTACATGTTGAGGAAGTTCACCATTAATATATCCTAATTTATCTCTCCCAGCAATATACACTTCATCAATTTTAGACAATACAAAGTAATTAGTTCCATATAGTTTAACCCTAATTAGTACAATTGGAAGTTTATAGCTAATATGTTGAGGAGCATTCTGAGGTTGAGTCATCCTAGTGAGTCATCATCGGTAGTTTCATTTCCCCCTCTTTAGGAGAGATAGGTGCAACTTCAATTGCTTCCATTAATTCACTCTAATTTTTAGTCAAAAATATTAAGAGTAAATAGGGATAAGTTCAAATCCAGTAGCAACTTCAAGCAACACACAGGCATATAAGAAAATCAAAGGGGTTCACAAAGCAAATCTAACATATCAGGTAAGGTTCAGAGGAAAAAAATCGTCTTCCTTGTAACAAATAAGATTCAAGTAACAGAAGGGGTCCAAAAGCAGGAGTGGGTCATCTTCCTTGTTTAGAAGGCTGCCTGTTCAGTTCAAAAAAAAAAACTGGAGGTGCTTGATGACTTTGAGCAGATCTAGAATATAGCTTCGAGTCAAGCAAATCAAGAAGCACTGTCACAGAAAGGTGTCTTGCTGGTCCAACATCAAGTTGAGTATATGAAGAACAGAATACCAATTGCCAGCAGCGGTGGAAACACGGCAAGTAACCCATCGGCCTAGGGTGAACTAAGCTCTGATACCATGCAATTTTAGGAATTTTTTTATCTTGTCTATTAAGTGAAGAAAATATTTACAAAGATATATCAGAAAAAATTGAAGGAAAGAATACAAACAACATTAAAATATTTACATAACTACCCTTGGTCAAAGAGTTAAGAAGGAGACACATGACCAAGTATTCCAACTCACTAACAAAAAGTACCATTCCTCCACTGTATTGTGGAACAAATTCTAATTGATTTATTTCAATTTCACACTGAATTCTATTTTTGCAAATTTTTCTTTAGTAGTATTAGCACAATTGACGTTTGGTATCTTATAGGTCCATTTGGAACCAAATCTGTTAGGACTTCTATTCAATTATTAATGAATTGAATTGAATTCTATTATTGAATAAAATCTTACCTTATTTGGAGTAAATATTTTAATTTATAGAATTCTATTGTTTGGAATACATTTTAAATTAATAAAATTCAATTGAGATTCTAATTATACAAACGTCCTTTATGAATATATCAATATGTTTATGAACTTTCTTTTTGTATTTTATAAAATTTAGAACAAACATTTTTCAAAAAGTGTATACAAGTTTCCACTTTAAAAATTTTGGAGAAGTTTAGCATTTATTATTAGTATAACTTTTTGTAAAAATAATAAAAATAATTATACCATATCTTATAAGAAGAAAATGATTGAACATGAAGATAAAAGAATGGTTGAAAGATCAAAGAAACACCAGGAGTCGGCTCCTATCATGCCCACTCGACGAGGGATCAAATAGTAAATTGAATTCTATTTTTGAATGCATTCCAAATAACCTAAATTAAAAATTCGATTTCAATTCAGTTCAAATCATAATTTTTCAGGGTTCCAAACAGATAAATTTTAAACTTTTGAAATGCTTATATGCATTAAATAAATATTTTGTCATTTAAGAATTAATTATTAACTTAATTCCTAATAAAAGCTCCAAGAAAAACTTCCTAATAAATTGTTAATGTTATTTTGCAGTATGCTTTTAATTTGTTCTCACACAATGCATCTGTTCTATCTAATGCATATAATGAAGATGAAATGAAAATGGTAAAGGAGACAAGGGAAAAGTTAAAAATCATGTATGTAACAAATGGGTTCCATAAGAAAAGGCCACTTGATATCTTTCAGCCGAACGAAACAAAATGCCATTAATTAGTTCAAGTGGTAACCTCAACCGAACAATATTAAGATTGGCTACTCTTCTCGCGTTACCATTCTGGATAACTACATTATTTTTCAACAGGGAAAGATATAACTAATTCTGGACTTTATACAAACATTGAATGGAAGATAAATAAAACATTTACATGTTAAGGCTTCAGCTTTCTTGGAAGTGATATTTTTATGACAATATGGGATCGGGTTTTTCTTTTTCTTTTTCGTTCTTCTCAACCACAAAGTGAAAATAATTTTTTAATTAGCTGGGTGGTTCAATTTTGTAATTTTCTCCAAAAATCATAAAAAACTAATACACTTGTACAGTTAGAAAAAGAACTACATGTTCTCACACAATGCATCTGTTCTATCTAGTTATTTGTCCACTGCACAATTGACCATGTCTTAGAATTTAGGATGGGAAGATTAAACTTGTGAATGCACAGTGCATGTTGTTTTATAGTGATGAAGAAAAGTAGTTTACAAAGAACATTGCTATGGAGTTAGTAAGCATCAAATAGTCATTTCTTGTCTCATGGTGCCTTTGTGCATTGTGCATTGCAAAGGGCTGGGAAACAATGAAGCACATTGCACATTTTATTAAATATATTAAATATAATATAACCTAAATTAACCATAATATATAAGTAGAACAAGAAAGACGAACTTAAGTTATACTTATTAGTAGTCATATTGTTAGAATTATTTTAATATGGGCTGCCACTAATTGTATATTTGATGTTTTATAAATACTGGTTGTTATGGATTCAAGGAGATGGACTAAATACACCTTATTATTATTATTATTATTATTATTAAGTGTGATTGATTCTACTGTATAAACCCAAAAATACTGATAGCTCATGATGAAAGGGTTTATCAGGATTATTTATTGAGATTTTGGTCCCTCTCCTTCTCCTATATAAGTGAGAGAAAGGAAGCTTTAATAGAGAGAGAGAGAGAGAGAGACT
Source organism: Ceratonia siliqua (assembly GCA_034509205.1). NCBI lineage: Eukaryota > Viridiplantae > Streptophyta > Magnoliopsida > Fabales > Fabaceae > Ceratonia > Ceratonia siliqua. The sequence goes on from JASKGM010050640.1 coordinate 17,334, forward strand.
TTAAGAAGCTTTGCTTTTCTTTCTGCTTTTCTTCTTCTGCCATCAATCAGCATTTCTCATAAAAAGAGATAGGAGGGAAGACCATCTCAAATCTGATCCTCAATTCTTTCAAGGCATTCAATATGTCAAAGACAGGTATGATTATTCTGCATACATTGCATACTATGGTGTTCTAAATCCATGCAAGATTCTTGTATCTTCAGAGCCTCATTGTGTGGATTTAGGACCCTATTCACCTTACTTTTATTTTTAATTGTTTCCCTGGGCTCAGATCTAGCACTTTGTTCTTTTCTGAGCATGAAAATGAGTTAAAAATCATTTTTTTGTCACTTGGTTTGAACTCTTACCACTCTGATCAAAGAATCATTTTTTTTCCTTCTGAAAATTTGTTATTTTGACCTACTTTTGTGGAGATTCAACTTCATACCCGTTTTTAGAAGATCTACACATATATTTGACTAAAAATGGCTAGAATGAGCCTTTTTTGGAGCTCAAAATGAGCTCCCATGGCTGGTGGGTTGGCTGACCCACCAGTGGGGATGAAGGCACTGACACGTGGAATCCACTCGCTAGTGGACATTGCTGGCACGTGGTTTCACGCGTCAGGAGATTGGTACGGGCGCATGATTTCACGTGCTTGGTGATGTGACAGGTGTGTGAGTCCACATGCCTATTGACCCGTACGAGTGCATGAGTCCGCGCGCCTGAAACCGTATGGGCACGTGGATACACGCGCCCGGTAATGCTACTGCTGGTGCGTGGATCCACGAGCCAGCCCTTACTTTATCTTTTTTTTTTGTTTTTGTTTATGTAAATGTATTTTTTTATTTTATATCTCTTTAATTATTGGCTATCGTATATTCTTGATATATTTATTTTGTGATGTTTTCACTACTATAAAAAAAAAAAGAACTTTCTTACTTAATGTTTATTTAAAACAATAGATGTCAGTTTAAATTTTGGGCAATATTATGGGCATACAATATTATGGGCATACAAATGTATGCTGGTATGTTTTAAATTTGAGTTTTGCAATTTATGTGAACTTATTCTCACCAAAGTGGTTTATTTCACATCAAATTTGTAGAGCTTAAATTTGGAACAGTTTCTAATTATTACATACAATCACCTGCTCAAAATGGGTCATTGTGTGTTTTAATTAGAAATGACATAAAAGCAATTTTGTGTATATTGGGTGATAAATTAATTCTGAAATATTGTCTACCCAAAGGAGATAATTTTTAAAGTTAATTTATTTCCGGTTGGCTTTTATGTACCAAAAGAAGTATTTTCGCATATTCTACATGCTCTGCCCAAAGAGGATGTGTGAAAATGTGGTTGGAACTCGAGTGATATTGAAATCATAAATAATTGCCTTATGACTGACATGCTGTGTTTTATGAAACAGTCTTTTTTGGTTTATACAACAATACCGCTATTATTGAGGAACTGAATGGTTCAAATTTTAAGAAATGGAAGAAAGATATTGAATTTGCTTTAGGGATGACCGATTTAGACATGGCATTGCGTAAGGATGAGCCTCCAAAGCCAACTACAGAAAGTACTCAAGATAAAAAAGATCTTAGAGCTAAGTTGGAGATATCTAACAGACTTGGTATTTTGGCAATTCAAAGATCTATTGCTGAGCATCTCTTAAGTGGTTTGCCAGAGACCACTAGTGTGAAACAATTAATGAAGGCCATAGGGGATAGATATCATGTGTCTAACAATGTTGAGTTTGGATATCTTTTGAAGCAACTCACAAATACCAAATATGATAATGTTGGTGGAGTCAGAGATTTTATTATCAGAATGGTGCACATCCAAACCAAACTCAAGGAATTAAAAATTGACATGCCTGGTTATTTCATTGTGCCCCATACTTTGAATTCCTTACCTCCTGAGTTTACTCATATAAAAACAAATTTCAACACTATGAATGAAACTTGGAGTGTGAATGAGCTTATAACCAACTGCGTAGCTGAGGAAGAAAAACTGAAGAAAGAAAAGAGCAATGTCGCCCTGTTTTCTTACAATCCCAAAAATGATGCTGCCCAGCACTCTTTCAAACCCAAATCCAAATTTGAGAAGGGTTCCACTAGTAGGGCAAAGAATAATCATCATGCTCCTAAGAAAACACAAGACACCAAAAGGTATGTCAACAATAAAAATGCCAGTCAAAATCATAATGCATGAGGGAGTAAGGCTCAGTTTAAGAAAGATGTTGAATGTTTTCACTGTAAGAAGAAAGGTCACATAAGAAATGATTGCAGGCTTTTCAAAACCTGGTTAGAGAATAAGCAAAAGAAAAATGGGGTTCATAAAGACAAGGAAACCAACTAAGAGAGAATCCAAGCTAAAAGTGGAAAACAACGCAGATATAAAAGTAGAAGCTGTAGGAGTAGTCAAATTAGTAATGAAAAATTTGTCTAAACTTACTTTAGAAAATGTTTTCTTTGTACCCTTTTTTAAGAGGAACTTAATTTCTGTTTCTGCACTGGACAAATTGGGTTATCATTTTGTTTTTGGAAATGGAAATATGAATTTGATGTTAAACTCTTCTTCTGTTAGTTGTGCTATCTTGGATGATGGTTTATATAAACTTTGTTTGAATACAGATAAGCAATATTCCTCCTTACTTATTGAATCTTGTGGGTCAAAGAGATCTAGAATTAATGATAGATCTTTTAAATTGTGGCATAAAAGATTAGGGCACATTTCTAAAGAAATGGTAGAGAGGTTAA
>JASKGM010050661.1:8997-56088 GCA_034509205.1 Ceratonia siliqua
GGAAAGGGAAAGGGAAAGGGTTGGAATTTAAGCACACAAACCAATTGAGACACCCTAACTACCCATCATGTTAGAGTAGCTGGGAGCACCACTTACCTTACTTTGTTGATTTGACTCCACATCTCTCCAGATTCCCACCCAATGTTGCATTTTTGTATTTCTGTTTTCTATTTTCTATTTTCGTTTGGGAATCTCATTTCTCTTAAAAGGGCCAAGGGAAGGGAGCCTCCTGCTTCCTGCTCCTCTATCCCTGACAAGTGACCCACCGCGCTCCCATTGGAGAGAGAGAGAGTAAAGGATAAGTTTGAGACAGTTGGATATGGACTGGACTAAACTCAGTTACATAGGCCATGTGATGTTGGGGTCCCAATACCCCTCTTTTCAATTCTACCCCCCAATTCCTTCACATTTTCCAATTGATTAACCACCTACTCTGTTTATCAGCGAGCTCTCTATCATTCTTATTTTTAAATCCAACTCATCACATTTTACTAACAATGAGGAGAATGTATTATTCCTACGTGTCTTTCATATAATAATGGAGTATCCATATTTGTCATCAAATCTGTTTTCATGTCGTTATATAATCAAGTGAGAATGACATAATGGATGAGGACTAGAAAGACAGCACCATCATTAATTGCAGAAAAGGGCATTTACTATTTGGCCAACACTATTTACTATTTACGAAAAAACAAGCATAAAGATACGGAAAGCAAGTGTATTGGAAAAAACAATGATTTGCACAAATGTCAAGGTTAATTATTATTTTTGTTTTAAATTATTTATTATTTAAAATAATAATATAAAAATTATTAAATAATTTTAATTATAATAACAAATAATTATATTAAATTAAATTATTCTTATAAAATTTATTTAAATTTTAATTATGTCATTAAAAAAAATAATAAATAAAGATAAAATTAAAAAATAAATATTTTATTAATAATTTAAAATAATAAATAATTTAAAATAAAATAAAATATTTAAAACCTACTACAAATATTTAGCGGTGAAGTGGTGGAGCACGGCACGTGATGTGATAGATGCAAGCCTCGGAATCTCTTACACAACTCCAACGTCAGCATCATTAATAAGTTATCCCAATGCGGTCCAACAGCCTCGAGACATTGTCGTGTCATGTAACATGTTAACCGGAGAGAAAGAATTTTTCGTATTATTCAGATCATATTATTTTCAAATAAATATAAATTTATTCATCACATATTAAAAGGTTCAACGTTAAAATTATAATTATTTATTACAACAACCAATACTAAAGTAATATTTATATTTTAGACTGATCTCTCACAAAGTGGATACTGGTTATAGCAAACGCTTTAATAATTTTATTCTCCCCCTCCCCCACTCTCTCTCACATCTATCACGTGACCTACTTTTTAGAGAGAGAAAAACACGCAGTTCTAGGTAGGCAAACCGAGTACGGCCCAAACCAAAACCAACACCAACAAACCCCCCCCCTCTCTCTCTCTCTCTCCTCACTCTATCATTTACTGCAGCACTCTAATATCTTTCCCTGTGCAGGAGCAACATTGTAAAGGAAGGGAAAGGTGGGAACAGGGAAAAGCAGAAGGCTTTAGTTTCTCTTTGCAGTTGCACTCTAGCAGGAGGTGTTTCCTGCTCTGCTCTGCACTGCTCTTCAACTTTGTTTGGAGTGAGAAAGTTTAGATAGAGTGAGGGAGAGAGAGATATATATAGATAGAGAGATAGAGATACCGTGTGAGAAATGCAGCAGCACCTGATGCAGATGCAGCCCATGATGGCATCCTACTATCCCGCCAACGTCACCACTGATCACATTCAACAGGTTTTCTCTTCATCTCCTTCTCCAAATCAATCCCTTTCTCGCCTCTTTACTTGGTCTAACTGTAACATACAGGAATCTTCATTTGAATCTGTATTTTCTAATATCTTCGTTCTTTTATGCCTTTTGTATTCGGTTTGGATATTACTTGTATTGAAATCGACTGGCAATCCTCTGCTCAGGGGCCTTTTGTCTCAGCGTTACTTGTGGGTCTTCTATGCCACTTTTAGTACCGTTTGTGTTGCTTTAATGTTTCTGGTCATATCTGATTCCCTTTATTCTGCTTCTTCTTTGTCAGTTTCTGCTACGAGTTACGTATTTGTTGGTGATGCTACTGAGTGGATGGTGTTTGTGAAATATGCTGAATTAATTTCTGATTTACGCCTAACCCCCTCACCCTGGAGTGGGGGTTCTTTGCTTTTTGGAAAATACTGTCTGGTTGCTTACGACATGTGCTTTTATTTTTGTGTGTTTGGATGATCCGAATGCTAGTCTGCTGAGATTATAGTTCCTGTCTTTATAAAATCATCTCTTGTTTGGGCTTTTTGACATCCTTATCATTAATTAAATATCCCTTGATTTATCTCCTATGTTTCGTGGTTTGATTTTAATTACACTTTCTTAGAATGTTTTAAATCTGTTCTGTTCGCAGCCCGCTTTAAGACCGGTATTTCTTTTTTCATACTTTAATAATAGAATATAAGTGTTGAACATGAAGTTACTTTTTTCACTCTAAGCCTTCCGATTATTGTGCTTTGTTATTCTGTTGTCAACCATAGGAACTTTGAATCTTTATTCAGTTATTCTGGCTTGGTTGGTATAACCGACTTCATTTCATATCTGGTTTAATTTGGGATTCTAGTTAACAATTCTGTGCTGCATTGATGACGCTTTGTTGTTTCTTTTATTTTTCTTATATTTCTATGATATAGTTATAGCCTTCTTTTAACCTTTATTTATTTATACTTTTTTTTTTCAAGCAGTACCTGGATGAAAACAAGTCCTTGATTTTGAAGATTGTTGAAAACCAGAATTCTGGCAAACTGAGTGAGTGTGCAGAGTAAGAACTAGACCAATTATCATGTCAATCAAATAGAATATAATGTTTCTCTTTTCTTAATTTCCTAACGATTCATAACAAGCATGTCCCCATCAACTTAATTATGTTTGGTGGATTTAAAGCGTGAGCTCAGCAATTGAATAGCATTTGAAGTTGTACTGCTCTTTCAGTCTGGATGTCAACTTCATAACGCCATATATGTTTAAGAAGAATTAATATGGCTGATTCTTTGCAATGCATAATATCTGCATGGCATAGAAACCTACAGAGTTGGAGCTTCTATTGTGAGAATCTGGGTCCTGTGTTACATTTTTTAAACTTTCTTAGTTTGGGACATTTTACGGACATCTAGGTGGATTATAGGTGTCTCGGAAAATTTGATAGTCCGGTACTCTGGTAGTATTATGTTGGTGAATTCTTCGACGTCACCATTCATTAATTAGAATTTATGTTATCCCGTAGATCGTTTGAAAATTTGAATGTGTGTTTTCAAATAGGGAGTCTGCAATGTTTTTTTGCGACTGCAGTACTGCACGTATGCCTTTTTTCTTCCATGAGTCGCGCAGTTGGAAGTGACATATAATAGTATTATTTCTTAGCTGACTTAAAATTCTTTTAACTTAGTAAGGTTTCTTCTAAATATCAAACACAAGCTTGTCAACAAATAGAAAAAGAAAAAGGATTTGTTAATTTCAGATCCCTATTCATTCTCTGTTTCAGGAACCAAGCCAGGCTTCAACGAAACCTCATGTATTTAGCGGCAATAGCTGATTCTCAACCCCAACCTCCAACCATGCCTGGTCACGTACATACCTTATCTTTCGCTATATTGCAATAATCCTTGTTTCTCCAGTGGTTCCTATACAGTTTAATTATATATGCTTCTTTTGGACAATGTACTGCAGTACCCTTCTAGTGGGATTATGCAGCAGGGAGCACACTACATTCAGGCTCAACAGGCACAGCAGATGACACAACAACAGCTTATGGCTGCACGATCCTCCCTTTTGTATGCCCAACAGCCTTTCTCAGCACTTCAACAACAGCAAGCAGCCTTCAACAGCCAACTTGGTATGAGTTCCAGTGGAAGCCCAGGACTTCACATGTTGCAGAGTGAAGCCAGTAATGTGGGAGGTTCTGGACCATTTCCTGATTTTATCCGAAACAACACCGGAGAGGGTTTGCAGGGTGCTGGTAGAGGGATTATTGGTAGTACCAAGCAAGAAACTGGGAGTTCAGCTGAAGGCCGAGGGGGAAACTCTGGTGAAGGAGGTGAAACCCTCTACCTCAAAGTTGCTGATGATGGGAACTAGTTAGTAAGAAAGCTCAAATTTTAGCATATTAGTTAGGAGATCAACTAAGCAATGAAGATTAATGTTGAAGACTGTAGCCCCCTCTGGTAACCAAAAAAAGAAGATAGGACATGTTTCTTTATCTTATGCTAGAGACGTTTCTTTGGTGAATCGGTAGTAATATACTAATATAATGCATCTTCTAGTTCTCGTGTAAATTTTGATCAAATAATGAGGTTTTCCCTGTTAAGTTCAACAATTTTTCTGCTCTTTTTCTGTTTTGTTGTGCGTAACCTGCAGGTCTAAGAAATGGAGTTTTCCTTGAGGTGTTTTTTTTTTCCCCAACTTTTTCCTCGCAAATATTGTTGGTTTAATCAAAGTATTTTCTTGAGCTAAACCCCGTGATTTCCCTCCGTGCTTTGTCACTGTCAGTAATCATTACATCAATTAAATGTGTTTTGACTTGCTCATTATTGTTTTATTTTAAAATTTTAAAAATAATGAATAATTTTTAAACTTTAATTAAATAACTCTTTCACACTAATAATTTTTAATTATAAAAATAAATAATATTATTATATATAATTTTTTATTTTTTATAAAGTTTTAATTTATATCAAATTATATTAGTAAATACAAAATAGTGTTACATACCCATGAAGTATTGTTAATGGTAGGAGCGTTGAACTGCTGAATTGACTGAATATAACTAACCGATAAATCAAACCAAACCAAATCATATAATGTAGTTTAATTTAATTATATTTTAGCAAAACTAAACATCTGTGGTTCAGTGTACGATCTTGGTTTTTCAAACCATCGATTTAAATCATCGGATCGCAGAGGTGTGTATATATATATATTTATTACATATTACATAATTAATACTTTAACGCATATTTTTACTTTTTACATATCTCCATTTTTAATTAGAAAGTTAAAACTGAGAAGCCAGAAAGCAAACTCAAAACTAGAAATGGAAACCCAGGCTTTGAGTCTTCTACCTTGAGTTTTCCAATCTCCAATTCTGAACTCATCTTTGATTTGCCATAAATTCTTCTTCGTTGGATAAGTTTGATGTTTATGATTCCGCTCTCCGGGTTTCTGAGAGATATTTCATCAAATACCATAAGTTACAATTTGGCATTTCCTTTCAATCAATTTTCAATTTTGGCTCATCTGAAAACCGTACAATTTAAGTTTGGATCTTTACGTTTACTATTAGTTTATCAGCTAAGTTGATATAGAAAGGGAAAGCTTTTTTATTATTTTTGACATAAAGGAAAAAAAAAAGTATAGAGGATCCAAATATTAATTTGGACAAGTTTGAAATACGAGAAGTTAGAATTTGACATTTCTTATCTGCTTGATTGGTAGGAAACCTGAGTAAAAATGGACCAAGGAAGTCTTGAAATCTTTGTAATTGTTCATTGCAGGAACAAGGTACTTCAACGGTGTTTTTTTTTGGTCTTTCTTGTTTTGATATGTAATTTGGTTTCTTAAATTGATCTTTTGGCAACCCTTGTTGCGTTAGCTTGCTTGCCTGAAGAGCCCCCCCACCCAAACATAATTGAAATTTTTTCACGGGGCATAACTGAACAAAATTGCATAACAGTATTTTTTATTGTATGGTTCGGTGTGCAGTTTTGTTCAAAATTAAACCGAACTACACACATATATTTTGTATACTAAATGGAATAGTCACTTTTAAATTATAAAATTATTATTTAATATATATATATATATAAAATAATTTTTATATAACTAGTTGGTTGTTACACTAAAGAGATGTGGGCTGGAGATGTTTAAATAACAATTCATAACATTATTTTTAGAAATTTCCTACTTTTATAAAAGATATTCTCTTCTATAAAAAAAATATAAAAGATATTCTCAGGATCTTTTACAACAGTGAAAAATAGGGGAGATGAAAAGATGATATGAACAAAAAATGCTCCTCTGCAAAATTAATTTAAAAAAATCTCACAATTTTTTTAATCAATCATTATGTAATAAAATGATATAAGTAAGATGAGATAAGTAATAATAATTAATTAATTTTGTTGTTGCAAGAATTACAGAAGCATTCCTAAAAGAAATAAAGATTGCTAATGAGTATGTATGTTGACATGAATCAATTTTTTGAAAAAAGATTATGAGAATAGTGCATGTTTCTCTTATTTTTACACTTTAAATAAAAATTATTTGTAAGAGACTTAAACAAAATGAAACTCTTTCAAAAATTATATAATAATATATATATTTTTAAAAATAGAACAAATCCTCATACATAATAATATAATATTAATTAATTCTACTATATCTCATTTAGAGAAAGGTTTATAATTTTTTTTGTGATTTAGTCTCCCTCTATAACAAATAAATTAACTGCATATATTGTAAAAAAAAAAAAAAGAGAGCAACGCTGAATACCCAAATTATTTTCTCACAAACTATTCTTAAATCCAGACAAAAGCTAATTTGGTTTGTGTGTCAAGAGGATAGGGGGAGAAAAAAAATATTTTTTGAAAATTTTTAAGAAAAGAATTCGTGTAAGCTAGTATTCCATAAAAAGAAAAAGCATATTGTATCTTTTTTCTCTTCCATAGTTGGACCAATTAGATTAAAAAAGGTTCAAAGTATTGAAACAAGAATTTACGTGAAACCAGTTACTATCGAGAATTACTTTGTTTCATATTTTTTCTAAAAATATACTTACAACTTTATTTGATATAAATATAGTAATTTGTATTTTAAATATAAGTTTGATGAATTAAAGATTCAGTTAACTTGGATACAGATACCGTTTATTTTAATTTAAATACGGTTAGTCATATTTATTATTTTTATATTAAAGTGATATCCTTTAAGCGAAACTATTATATTTTATTTATCTATATCATATATATACAATTGGGACATAGAACACAAACCAAATTAATTATTGTTTTTGTATTAATTTAATTTAATTTATTTATTAACTTATTAATTAAAAATCAATAAAATTACTAGCATATTATCGGAGATTGCAAACAATTTTTATTTATTTGTATTATATTTTGTTGTATATATGTATAATTTTAATATTTTTTATTTAAATTAATAAAAATAAAAATAAAAAAATTTAAAAACTAAATTAACCATTTTAATTTTAAAAAAGTAATATTTGTATTATATACAGTGTCGACTAGTCCTACTGCTGAATTCCGTTAGAAAGCACTCAAAGCAGAGAGAGAGAGAGAGAGAGAGAGAGAGAGAGAGAGGGAGACTTGATCAGTAGCCACGAGTTGGCGCGAAAGCAAAGGGAAGAGAAACTCCCGAACATGCAGGTCCTGTCGAAGAATGTCCCCTACCCGAGCCACTCGATCCCCATTCACTTCTACACCCAAAACTATCTCTCGCCACTAATCTCTTCTTTCTTTCTTTCCTCCTTTTCCCATTCCCTTCTGTTTCCTTCAATTTCTTCTACACTTCCCAGACAATTGCGTTTCCCAGGCTTTTCTTCACATATATCTGATTCGCTTGGGGTTGGGGGTTCATCTTTACGATATGGCACACGTGTCATTTGATTCTGGGTATATGTGATCAATAAGGTTTAGACTCTTTCATATAGAGGTGAAGAAATGATCAGATCCTAAATTTGTTATGTGAACTTTATGAAGTTAGTGGTTAAGGGGTCCAACAACCTCGAATTTATAGCTCAGTAATGGTATGCAAGTTTTGTTTCATGTTCTAGACTTTTCTGCACTGAATTTTCGCTTAGCTGCAATAAAAAAAAATGTCTCTTACCATTCTATAATTGAGTACTTTTTTTTCCCATTTCATACAATATTGCCAGCTCAATTTTTGATACCATTACCGACAGTCACATTTAAGTTAGGCGGTTGCTTGTAGAATTAATGGAATATGTGGTGCCCATACCAAGTGAGGGGACTAATCAACTTTGAAGTTTAAGCTTTTAAGTCAAGTGATTCTTTAAAATGGTGCACCTACTTAATTTAGTTATCTTGCACTATCAATGTATATTATTCGGAATTTGGAAGTGTATGGGAAAAGGAGCCAGATTCCACTCGTAAAATGTAAAAGCACGAAATCATATCAGAAAATGTTGCATTGCATTCAGATTAAGTTGTTTTCCCGTTACCTTTTGGTGATGACCAGAAGAATTGTTCTTTTAGTTGGCAAATTATATTTCAAACTATGTTGAGCCAAAGATAATTTGTTATGGCCTTATGGGTATTTTTACTTAGTCTGTAACTTCTACTTAGTCTGAAACTTCAACTCTTTAATATTATGATAAGTAAATTTGCATATTTTGATTTACTGTGAGGATATGATAGTAAATGATTGCTAGCAGTTCTTTCAAGATCGAAGAACTCTTAGGATCTCCCAGTTTAAACAGATTAGAGAATGCAGTTGGAAGGAAATATGAGAACATTCCCTATAGCAACTAACTCATCCTTACATCTGACTTCTATGGTTTGTGGAATTCGGTTGTTTGTAATGCTACTATTTGTGATATTATGTGATAAAACATTCTGCTACATTCATTTAGTTTGGAATTTTATAATCTCTCAAGAATTCATGGGGAAAAAAATGTAAAATTTCTGTTAGTTTATCATGCACATAAGAAAATTTAAGAGTACGGTATCTAGAAACTTTATGAAATCTGTTTATCTCTATCATAAAAACATATGCATTCTGCACACACACATATATATTATTTATATATATTTTAATTAAAACAAAATGGTGATTGCATCTCTCCATCTGCAGGGGACTCCAGTGAATATCATTGTAGGTTCTCATGTCTGGATTGAAGATTCAGAGGTAGCTTGGATTGATGGACAGGTATCAAAAATCAATGGAAAGGATGCTGAAATTGAAACTAGCAATGGAAAAAAGGTTTGTATACTGCCAATAACTTTGTTTCTTAATTTTTTATATTTAAGCTTTTTTTTTTAATATCCAATGTATTTTGAGAAGATGATTGAGGCTTTGCTGTCAGTTTTAGCAATTGATGAGAAGCCATGTACCTTCAAGATCAGATTTATATTCTGGAATTATTGCTACACTTTACTGAATGGATAAAGAATTGAATTTTGTTTCATGTATGATGACAATTAATGCAAAAGAAAGAGAAAGCGATAAAAACAAAGAATGATTTACCTCTCCTTGTGGTTGTCCTCGGTTTATACTTAGTAACTGCCTTCCCAGGTACTCAGCATAAATAAAAATTAAAAAACTTGCTAATCAGTTGTACCTGAGCTCCATTTAGATCATGGAAAGGGAAAACAAGGGGGAAGAAGAAAAGAAAAGAAAAAAAAAAAAAATGACACGGGAAAGGATCCATGCATGAACATTCTTTCTTTCATTGTTTCAAGATTGGGCTTTAGCTTTACATCACCTTTAAAGATCTATATTAAATTATTAGTAATGGTTAACTTCCTGAAAATTCGCTGTCAAAATCTTGGTCTCATAAGCAAGACCGTTTCTATTTTTTCTTCTTGCTTCTTTCTTCTCTAATTGAATTATGGCTGTGGGCATTCTTTGCTGCAGTAAGAAAATTATGCCCATTATTATACTTTTATAGGTATATTAATGCATTCCTTGTTGAAGCACCTATTTCTCTCATGCTTGTATCACCAACTAGAAATGAGTGCAGAAAATTATGGTAACAGATTAAGGCAAAGGTTACATCAGAATTATTACCTTCAAATTGTATTTTGGTTATTTCAAGGTTACTGCAAATTTATCAAAAATATATCCCAAAGATACGGAAGCTCCTGCTGGTGGAGTGGATGATATGACCAAGCTATCTTATTTGCATGAGCCTGGAGTACTGCAGAACTTAAAATCTAGATATGAATTGAATGAAATATATGTAAGGCTATCTTTCGTTTAATATTGTAAGTTCTAGCAAAGTTTATATGCTTGAATTGTTTCTTTCCTTCTCATTTTATTAATGTCATGGCAGACTTATACTGGAAATATTCTTATTGCGATAAATCCATTCCAAAGACTACCTCATATTTATGATGCTCACATGATGCAACAATACAAGGGAGCACCATTTGGAGAATTAAGCCCTCATGTATTTGCAGTTGCTGATGTTGCATATAGGTAATTCTTATTTTCTTTTACAGAGCCAAATTTTGTTTATATAATTGAACTAAATATCTAATTGATACTTTTATAAAAATCAGGGCAATGATTAACGAAGGGAAAAGCAATTCAATTCTGGTCAGCGGGGAAAGTGGAGCTGGTAAAACTGAAACTACAAAAATGCTTATGCGCTACCTTGCTTTCTTAGGTGGTAGGGCTGCTACTGAAGGACGAACAGTTGAACAACAAGTTCTTGAAGTATGATTCAATAAACCACTCATTCTAGAACTTTGAACAAAATTTCCTTTTTATTAAATTTTAATATGGACTCATATGTGACATCTGTATTGACTGATTTGAATGCAGTCAAATCCAGTTCTTGAAGCATTTGGCAATGCAAAAACTGTCAGGAATAACAATTCCAGGTAAGTGTTTTTCATACATGGAGGCAATGAAGGATTCCTTGTGTTTCGTTCCCCATGATGTTCTGATACAAATAATTAACTTAGACTTCAGTTCTTTCTCATCAAATTCCCTCAATTTCCCATCATACTATCAAAAGTCAATTTGACGTGGATAACAGTAGTTGAATATATTGCCCAAAATTTCTTTCCAGAATTGCTGATAAGAACTACCACATGATACTTTACTTATACAGTTGGTTTCAAATTCTCCTTGTATTAATGATGCAGTCGTTTTGGTAAATTTGTTGAAATCCAATTTGATAAGAGCGGAAGAATCTCAGGAGCAGCCATCCGAACTTATCTTCTGGAGAGGTCTCGAGTTTGCCAAGTTAATGATCCTGAACGCAACTACCACTGCTTTTATCTTCTTTGTGCTGCACCGCAGGAGGTATCTTGCTGTCCATAATCTACTTATTGTTGCTTAATTCCATTGTATAATTTATTGCAACTTCTGTTAACAGGAAATTGAGAAGTACAAACTAGGAAATCCTAGATCATTTCACTACCTTAACCAGTCAAATTGCTATGAACTAGCTGATGTAAGTGATGCTCGTGAGTATCTTGCCACCAGGAGAGCTATGGATATTGTTGGAATAAGCCAGAAAGAACAGGTATTTCTTTTCATGACTATGTATATAACTGCTTTATTGCTATAATATAGAAATATTAACCTCTCACCTCTCTGCTTTCCCCTTCTTTTTTTCTCAGGAAGCAATTTTCAGAGTTGTTGCTTCAATACTTCATCTTGGTAATATTGTTTTTGCCAAAGGAAAGGAAGTTGACTCATCAGTTCCAAAAGATGACCAAGCCAAATTCCACCTGAAAACAACTGCTGAGCTTCTCATGTTAGTCTGTTTATATTATTACTCCAACAAATGGTTTTCAGTTACCTTGAAGATGATTGTAAATTTGTAATAATCAAATTCCACGTTTTATCAGGTGCGATGTTGATGCTTTGCAAGATGCATTGTGTAAGCGTGTCATGATCACCCCCGAAGAAGTTATAAAACGGAGCCTTGATCCCCAAAGTGCGGCAATCAGTAGAGATGGCTTTGCAAAAACAATTTATTCTCGGCTATTTGACTGGTAAGATGCTGAAAATGGAAACAAGTGCATATTTCTGTCCTTTACATTATATAGGATGTGGTTTTGATGATGAATGGATATATCTGGTTGTAAACAGGTTAGTGGACAAGATTAATAATTCAATCGGACAAGATCCCAGCTCCAAATGTTTGATTGGCGTCCTTGATATCTATGGTTTTGAAAGCTTTAAAACTAACAGTAACTTATAGTGTAGTAGAACAAACGTGCATACTTATACAAGTACATCAACGAGAATGCATTACTGAAGATATTGTAAGCAACCACCTCTGCTTGTTTTCAATCCTTTGTAACTTAATTTCAGCATATCATGCTCTGCAGTTTTGAGCAGTTCTGCATTAATTTCACAAATGAGAAGTTGCAGCAACATTTCAATCAGGCAAAGTCTCAGACCACATTAAGCACTTCTGGTTTGCTTATAAATATCATTTCCATATTTGATGGTTTTTTTGTGTGATGAGTTGCAGCACGTGTTTAAAATGGAACAAGAAGAGTATACAAAGGAGCAAATTAATTGGAGCTACATTGAATTTGTTGATAATAAAGATGTTTTGGACCTTATTGAAAAGGTTTTTTTTCCCTCTCTTTCACTTTCTGCATGAGATTGTTGTTATCACTTTGAAAGTGGTCAATTAAGTTGTTCAAAAGCTTAAAAAAAGATTAGAAAGCTGCTTTCAATATGGTTAAGTTGATCTATATGTTGCTGTCTTACCTAATTTTTTAATTGTTCAGAGGATATGTTGCAGTGTATTTTGTGTGACTATACGTCACCTATAAACAAAGAGAAAATCCTATTAATAACTTTCTGCAAATGTCAGAAATAGAATTTCAGAACAACAGCTTACATTTAAGAAGAGAAGCAGGGGAGAGGAAGGAAGATCCCTATTGAATATATTACAAAATCTTCTATTTTTGGGTTTTAAATGAACATAACTGTTAGCGATATAAAAACATTCATGAGTAGTCTCCTAACAGCTTAAACTTTTGGAATGAATTAATTTTTGAGATGGTACTAGAGCTTCTTTGACTAAGTGATTAGGAGTTTGATTCTTGTCGTCCCCATTCTTTACATTAAATTAATTGTAGCAGAAGATATTATGGGACCTATGCATTGCCCTCAGTTCAAGCTCAGAGGGCTTTTGTGTGAAAGGGCGTGTTAGAAATATTAGTAAAATCTCTCTCATGCCTTCTCCTAACATCCTAAGCTTTTGGGATAAATTGGTTCTTGAGAATAATTTTACAATCAAGGAAGTGTTACTTCTGAGTGCTGTTCCACTAGGTGGATGGCTTATTTTACACTCTGCTAATATTCAACCCTTGTTTGGCTATTCCTCTATTTCCCTCCTTTTTTATACTAGTCTTTTACATTGACTTTTCTTTTGCAGAAACCTGGAGGAATTATTGCTCTCCTTGATGAAGCTTGGTAAAATGACATTCTTTTTTTTTTCCTGTAAACTTCTTCCTTCAAAGTAAGGTGCTCATAGCTTGTCATGATTCAGTTTTTGTCTGGTTGTTTTAAATCTAAATGTCTTTGTTACATAATTAAATATTATATTGATCCTGCCCCTTCATTCTTACTTTTCCTCCTCCTTTTGTCTTTCAGCATGTTTCCCAAGTCAACACATGAAACATTTGCAAACAAGCTTTATCAAACATTTAAGAATCACAAGCGCTTTATAAAGCCAAAATTGTCTAGAACAGATTTCACCATTGCTCATTATGCTGGGGAGGTATGACTAAATTATTATAGCATCAACTGCTAGAAAAATGATACATTTTTACCTTTTGATTTTCACTTCCATAAATCTGCAGGTCTTGTACCAGTCTGACCAATTTTTAGACAAAAACAAGGATTATGTGGTTCCTGAACATCAAGATTTGTTGGGTGCTTCCAAATGTTCTTTTGTAGCAGGCCTTTTTCCTCCACTTCCAGAAGAGACATCTAAATCTTCTAAATTTTCTTCAATTGGTTCTCGTTTTAAGGTATCATTTTTTTAGTCTTCATTTATATACCAGTTAACTTTTTACGTTTGGTGAGTGGACATTCTATTTTCCTAAGTACTTGGAAACCTAAATATGAAAAATTTGAGCTTGAAATATATGAAAAAAAGATCAATATCTCTATCTTGTTTAGGACATATATAACGCAAAACCTTGAATTTTTTTATATATCATATGTTCAAAAATCTTATAAATAGGTTTTCAAGTACTTTGGAAATTAAAATACCCAAATACCAAACACCACTTAAATAATAATAAAGTTCTTGCATTAACATGTGGGAGCTCATGCCACTGTCTTAAAAAATTGAGATGCATTCTTACTATCAGGAAGCTAAGAAACCATGTTTTCTTATTCTAAATGGTGCAGCTACAACTACAGCAACTAATGGAAACACTTAACTCTACAGAGCCTCATTACATCAGATGTGTAAAACCAAACAACGTCCTCAAGCCTGCAGTATTTGAGAATGTCAACATTATGCAACAACTTCGCTGTGGAGTGAGTATACTTTGATATTCTTCTTTTATTTTGTTCTTTAGATAATGGGTTGTATAGAAGTATGTCCACAATTTCTTCATGTCTTCAACCCCCTTTCTTCTACTAACACTTACCCCTATAGGGTGTTTTAGAAGCAATCAGAATCAGTTGTGCTGGTTACCCTACTCGCCGTCTTTTCTTTGAATTTATAATTCGATTTGGAATCTTTGCCCCAGAGGCCATGGACGGAAAGTAAGTACTCTCTTTCAGTATATCTTTTTTGCTTGAAAGGAATTTTTTTTTTGGCTTGATGTTATCAAATACCTCATATCAAACTTGGAGATAGTGCTAATATGCAAAGTTATTTCCCCTAAGTAGCTATGATGAAAAGGTTGCTTGCCAAAAGATTCTGGAAAAAGTGGGGCTTAAAGGATATCAGGTACTTAAAAATGTTACACCAAAATAATTTTTTTTGTGTTTTGGTTTTTAATAGACTGTTGTTATCTCTAATGTAAAGCTCTGAAGATCTATGCAACTACAATCCTTGAACACTCAAGCATTAAGTTTTAATGCCTCCTTCAACTATTATTAATGAATGTGAACATGGATCTTGTATGATTATATAACATGCATTTGACTGGCTATGAATTATTGTAGATTGGGAAAACAAAGATATTCCTGAGAGCAGGTCAGATGGCTGAACTAGATGCACGAAGAGCACAAGTACTCAACAGTGCAGCAAAAACTATTCAACGGCGTATACGAACCCATCAAGCTCGTAATCATTATCTTGCATTACAAAAAACTACTATATACATGCAGTCTTTGTGTAGAGGTGAGATATTTATAAGAGAAATAGCCTAAATCATTTGTTTGAATAGATGTAATCTTCCTTCAAAAGAATGATGTAGGACAATATGTAGGGTATCCCACTGCTTAATCAGTCCGCTTTCACTATGATAGACCTTGGACTTCCCAAACTTATTCTAGAAAGGGAAAAGGCAAAAGTGACTTTAACCATCATGTACATATGGCAGGCTTCCCAAGAAATTGGGAGTTTGTTGAGCAAAGGTGTGAAGCACTGCTAGGCTGTTTAACCAGGGAAGAGAAAAGTGATAAAATAGTGGACATCGAAAATACATGGCAGAGATCGGGACGAGGTGGAAACTCAGAGGAGCAGGAAGTTGAGGTGTATATGAAGGGGGAAGTAAAACCACTATTAATGATGAAAGAAGAACCACTACTACTGGGAAGTAGAAACGTCATTGAAGGGGGCAACAGATCCATCGATAATAGTGGAAATAGAGCTACCGTTGAAAGAAGTAGAAGACGAAGTTGCTACTGCTACTATGCGTGAAATGCATACTAAGGTGGAGAAAGAGATTAGGGTTGATTAAGCCCAAAAACCCAATTCATGTAATAGCATTACCCAAAATAGAGGAGCAAATGGCTAGGTCCTAGGAAACACAGGGGTTAGACGGCAGTAAAAGAGAATTATGGGCAACAGACAATTGAGCCTAGTTGACTACTTAGACAAAGTTAAGGAAGTGAATAACTAAAACCCAATCGGATCTAGGGAGGTTTATGGGTCCAAACCTACTAACTCATGCAAAGAGTATGGTAAGAAGCAGTTCTGGGGATATCCATACGTTAGCTGTCGTAAGATTTGCAGCAATCGTATCATTGTGTGTTCAGCCAGAAGTCGCTTAACGTCCGTTCATGGGTGAAGTTGTTTAGAAGCATGGTGAAGAAGTGGTACGTCCTTTGAATGTTTTTTTGAAGGACCTATATCATGGCACCTCTAATGGTGGAATGACCAAAAGATGTTATGGATGCCTAGATTTAGGTATAGAGATTACAACAAGGCAGAATGGACCGGGAATGATTCAACAAACACAAAGTGACCATCCTAAATGCTTAGGAATTTGTGAGTTTATTAACGAAAGAGATAGATGTTAGCAATGAAAAGGAAACAAGGTTACCCAAGGAAAGAAGGTGTTGAAGCTTGAGGAGAACATTCGTATACTTGTTTTTTTGGGGATTGGGTTAGGCTGATGGAGGATAGGTTGGCTGAATCTTCTATGATTCAAAGTGCTGCATGTATTGTTAGAACAACTTAGAGACGTGAACTAAGTGTGAGGCGTTATAAGAAACAATCAGCTATTGAAAGAGTTAGAGCTGCTGGTTGCCATACAAATAATTTTGCTCGTTGACATGGTAGCAAATTTACCAAGTTTATATTCTAGAAAGTAGTTGTGTCAAAACCCATGGTTAGAAAAGCTTGTCGCCAAGGTGGGTTGAGGAAAATTTCTAGTGTTTTCTATGCTGATGGCTCTGAAATACCTAAAAGAAGTAGACAGCTAATTAGGAGAGCTACAATTCAAAAGAGTAAGAGTGCATCACAGCTCGCACTTCAGGTTAAATTCCTAGATTTTCATCTTGGATGGACTGATTTGATTCGTCCTGATCAGAACATCCAAGATGGAAAAGGTCAAGAGATTGAAGCTTTTGCTTTTAGAAATGCAAATGTTTATGACAAAAAAATTGTCGAGGGCAACAATTCTTATGGAATTGCTTTTAGGAGCCAAAAGCAGCTTCCTTCTCGTGTTATGAAAAATGTCATTGAAATAGAGCAAGGTATAGATAAAGTGCCTTCCGATAAAGAGCAAGTGAATTTAGCATCTCAGCTGCACAGAAGGCAGTTGAAAGCTACCTGCAAAGATATATATTTTTTATCTCACCTACAAAAGAGACAAGTTGGATATGTCCTCATGTTTTGTATATCAGCTGAGTGTTTTAATTAGGAACTCTCCCATGTGCAATGCTTGTCAAGGATATTGCCATAACGACTGTTCCATAAGTTCATTCTTTACAAATAAGGAAGCTGAGTTAATGACCCCATGCAAGCAAAGTTATATTGCCAAATGGCTTACTAAAAAAGAGACCAGTAATGAATCTCCAATTAGTCCCTTACTTTTTACAAGGAAGAGAACATGGCTCTGTGACAGTTTTGAAATGACAAAGGCCTAAATGTTATGATAAAGCATTGACAACTACCAAAACAAAGGAAAAGGTTATTGGTGGAGATGTATCGGAACGAAAATGTAGAAAAATGTTTGAGTCTGAAGTATGTGCACTAATACGTTTAACTTTTGGTGCTGTTTAGAATTTTAGGCTTACTCAATGAGTAACTCGGTGATCAAGATATATGGAGCTCTTCATATGGCTGTCAAGATTCACTTGGTGTTGAATTCCAAGATTCTTATAGAGGGTGCTGGTGATTCAATGGTTGCATCATCCTTACTTAAAGTTAGCGGTTTAGTAATTTTCAAGGAGTCATATGTTATTCATTTTGATGCAAATTTGGAGATAACCATTGTTATTGTTGAGCCATTTGCAAACCTTTCACCTTGAGAACAAGGTGAAAGTGCTGGGGGGTAATGATAGACCTTGGACATCACAAACTTATTCTAGAAAGGGAAAGGGTAGAAGGAAAAAGTGATAAAAGGATGGGAATGCTAGGCGATAGAGGATATAGAGAATTTGGCTTGTTGAGAGGGGGGAGTCCTAGCACCCATATTGCTAGTGCTGGGGGGTAATGCTTACCTTGGACATCACAAACTTATTCTAGAAAGGGAAAGGGTAAAAGGGAAAAGTGATAAAAGGCTGGGAATGCCGGGTGGTAGAGGATATAGAGAATTTGGCTTGTTGAGAGGGGGAGTTCTAGCACCCATATTGCTAGGGAAGCTTTCTGCATTTTCTGCCTACTGTTTATCTTGTTATTGTTAGTTATTCTTGAGTGTTTAGCTACTATAGTTTGGGAGTGTTATGCTATTTTCGGTGTTTTGCTTACTGGTTATTGTTTAGTATTGTGTTGCTGTTTCTGTGTATTCTGGTGCTGTTTAGGCACACTATCAGTCTATATATCAGTATTTCTTCCAGTATTTTGGGTGCTAGCTGCTATAATTCCTGTTATAGATCTTGGTTTCCATCACACTACATATTTTCAGCATGCACATTATATGATCTGCAGGAAGACTTGCATGTAAACTCTATGAAAACATTAGAAGGAAGGCTGCTGCTGTGAAAATTCAGAAGAACATACGCAGATATGAAGCTAGGAAAGCCTATAAAAGACTCCATGCATCAGTACTTATCTTGCAAACAGGTTTAAGGACAATGGCTGCTCGCAATGAATTCAGATTTAGGAAGAAGACTAAAGCTGCAATCATTATTCAGGTTATAATCAAGTACTATAAGATTGAGATGATCCACCTGCTATCAGTATACAATATTCATAAATAAATTTTGTCTCTCAAAAAGTGCAGGCTCGGTGGCGATGCCAGAAGGCTACCTCTTATTATAAGAGGCTCAAGAAAGGTACAATAGTTACACAATGCAGATGGAGGGGGCGAGTGGGCAGGAGAGAACTTAGGAAACTCAAAATGGCAAGTTTCTGTCTTTACCATAGTTCTTTTATTATTTGTATAATTATTCTATCACTAAATAGTATTCTTACAAGAAAATATATTGGTAAAGATGTAATGCATTTAACCTACATAACATAAGGCACAAAATGCAAAAGATACTATCTGAATATTTCATTTTTTATTTTGAGACCTAGCTTCATAAATACAAGTTATAAATCACCCAGAAAGAACAAAACAAAAAAAAATTGTCTTCTGAGCTAAAAACATTGAAACTGGCTTTGGCTATTTACTTGTGGAATAAAGAGCCACAAATTTTGCTTCTGTTTTCTATTTTGATATCCTAATATATTATTGTTTATCATTTCTGAATTGTAAAAGAAGTGAACACCCAAAAAGAATATCCCATCCATATCTTGCCTGAACTGAAAGTCATGCAATATATCTTTTCCTGTGATCTTTTTTTTTTCTTTCTTTTATGGCTGGGTGGGATTACAAAGGATCAAATCTAAAACTTCTACGCAGACCCGTTTTCTCTTGTCAACTAAGCTGCTCCTACATGACTCATTCTGTGATACTTGATTTGCATTGCATATGCGTCACTTCTTTTTTTTTTCCTATTGACTGGGTTTCTTGATATTTTTCTCTACTCTTAGTTAATATCTGTTTCCATTTGCTTTAGGCTGCAAGAGAAACTGGTGCACTTCAAGAAGCAAAGGATAAGCTTGAAAAACGAGTGGAGGAACTTACTTGGCGTCTCCAATTAGAAAAGGGTTTAAGGGTAAGATATATGTTTTTCAGATAAACATTATATGGCCAAATGTTATTTTTACCATATTGTATGCAATCGTGTATTTCTTGTAAAAAAATTGTTTGTATAAAATTAAAAGAGAAGGTAGAGTAGAAGACCAATCATTGCAAGTGCTAAATTATCCTCTCATTTTTTAAGCATATCTAAAATAATGTGCAGACTAACATAGAAGAAGCCAAAGCACAAGAAGTAGCAAAACTGCAGAATTCACTGCAGGAGATGCAAAGCAAAGTTGATGAAACCAACGCTTTACTTATCAAGGAGCGGGAGAATTCAAAGAAGTCTATAGAAGGAGCACCTCCTGTTATTAAAGAAACCCAGGTCCTAGTTGAAGACACTCAAAAAATTGAGTCATTAACAGGGGAAGTTGAGAGCCTAAAGGTAAGAAAGTTCAGACTGACTAGACCTTATTTACTATGTTGGGAGACCCTACTTTCAAGCATGCGTTTGTTTCTGCACACGAGGCTCCTTTCAATATTGGAAGCGTGTACATTAATATATGCTCCATACAGCTTTAACTATATCATTCTCAAGAGTAGGTGTGCTCAATTCTTAGGTCTCTTTTTTCTACTTTTGACTAGTTAAATGGAACAAAAATTGGTTATGGGTTTAAAATTTAGCATATAAGATTGAATGCCACTCCCATAAAAGAATTTTCAATCTGAAGTTCCTTGATAAACAGTACTTTGTTAGGTACTAGACATTACATCCAATGGTATAACCTAGCGTGTCAAACAAATGGGTCATGCATGTGATCAAAGATGTTTTTAAGACTATCAATGAAACTTTTATGGTACACTTCAGAGTGTTCACATGAGAAGCTGTCTTTAGATAGTTTAGATAGTACTCCAATATAAAGGATGTATCACAATCTGTTTCCTACCTGTGAGAAGTATAATGAAATAACATCTTGAGCATTCCCTTCCAATAAATATCTAACAATTAAATCAAGGAATAAAATAAAAAGATAGTTAAGGCCACCTGATGCATAGGTTGGTTGGTTAAGTGTTGTATATAAGCCTTGGCAATCCGTCCCCTTACAAACTTGTTTTGTGAGGAGGAGTTAGGTTATGGGTATATTGACATCAGCTATGGTTCAGACTTACAGCCAAGCATCTTTTGGTGGGTGCACGCCTCCGCCGTAAGGGGGGTGTTGGTCCCACATCACCTGGGTAGGTTGGTTAAGTGTTGTATATAAACTTTAACAATCCTTCCCTTTGCAGGGTAGTTTATGAGAAAGAATTAGGCAATAGGTGTATTGACACATTAATAGGTGACATCAGAACAAATGAGTGATGTCATTTAACTAGACAAATTATGGTACCAAGGAATGCGAATGATTCATACTAAAAGTTAATTTTTTTTAATATATCCTTTGACTGGATCGCAAAATGAATAGAGAAGCTTAATTTCCTATTAAGTTTATGGTGATATACTATAGATATTGTTTGCAGCATATCTTGATCAAGTCATCTAATGATGTAACCTTGACTACATGCTCACACAGACTTCACTCGAGTCAGAGAAACAGAAAGCTGATGACTTTGAAAGAAAATACAACGAAGCTCAAGCTTTTAGTGAAGAACGGGGTAAAAAATTAGAAGACACAGAGAAGAAGGTTCGTCAGCTCCAGGAATCATTGTCCAGGTAATATGAATCTTGATGTTATTATTTTTCCATGCTAATCGAAGGCCAATTATCAAAATGTTGGATTAAAGGTAACCCAACCCATTTATGATTTGAGATCTTGCAAACTTCTTATATTACCAAATTCATTTTTGGAAGATTTGCTGTTCTCATGAGGAATAATCATATCATTGGCTAATTCGTATTATTTCTTCTCTGTTTTCTCCCTTAAATTTGATGCAGGAAAAATTTTATAGTTAATCTCCAAAAGTTCATCTTTCAAAAATATGTCATAACCACTCTTAATTTGCTGAGATGATTGACTAAAATTTCGTAATTCTTTGATCAGATTAGAAGAGAAGATTACTAATTTAGAATCAGAGAATCAGGTTCTACGTCAGCAAGCAGTGTCCATGGCACCGAATAAGTTTCTTTCTGGACGCTCCAGATCTATTATACAGGTATGCCTTGGAATGCATCTTATGTACATGATACTAATATAAGCCTGATGTTAATTTAATAAGTTTTCTTGTCTCGTGTTAGAGAGGTGCTGAAAGTGGTCATATTGGAGAAGCAAAGACACCTTTGGTAAGTAAACTACTTTAAATCATTGTTTATTTGCATAGGGTATGTATACGTGGATTTGACTTCGTTTCTTGGTCACCTGATAAACTAATCAGGATATGCATAGCCCATCAATGAACCAGAGGGACCACTCTGAAGTGGAGGATAGACCACAAAAGTCACTAAATGAGAAACAGCAGGAGAATCAAGAGTTGCTCATTAGATGTATTCAACAACATCTAGGCTCTGCAGGGAATAGACCTATTGCTGCATGTATCATATACAAATGCCTCTTGCATTGGAGGTCATTTGAAGTGGAGCGCACTAGCGTTTTTGATCGTATCATCCAAACTATTGGAAATGCAATCGAGGTGTAAAATGCGCAACTCTTGAATGCTAGTACTCTCTTTTTCTTACTCTTAACATTTTTTAACTTTCTAACTCAAATATTCTTTTGGACTTCAGACCCAGGATAACAATGATATCTTGGCTTATTGGTTATCCAATGCCTCTACACTTCTGTTGTTACTCCAGCGCACACTTAAGGCAAGTGGAGCTGCTGGAATGGCCCCGCAACGCCGTCGTTCTTCATCAGCAACCCTATTTGGGAGAATGACACAAGTAAATATAATTTTATTTGAACAGAATAATTAACATTGAGAAGGTTTCATTCTTCAGACAATTTTTGTTTCTGTTTATTTCAGAGTTTCCGTGGAAATCCAGCAGGAGTTAATCTCTCCCTAATCAACGGTAGCAACAGCAGTGGAGTAGATACATTACGACAAGTGGAAGCCAAGTACCCAGCTTTGCTTTTCAAGCAGCAGCTCACGGCATATGTAGAAAAGATATATGGAATGATTCGAGATAATTTGAAGAAAGAAATTTCTCCCTTGCTTGGATTGTGCATTCAGGTATGGTAATTTGTTTATTATTGAGCGTAAGCTTCTCATTTCCTTTCAAATTTATAGATTTGAAATGTAATTGTTTAAATGTGATGAGATAGGCACCAAGAACATCCAGAGCAAGCTTGGTTAAGGGATCATCGCGTTCAGTTGCAAACACTGAAGCCCAGCGAGCTTTGATTGCTCACTGGCAGGGGATAGTTAAGAGCCTTGGGAACTTTTTGAATGCTTTGAAAGCAAATCATGTTAGTAGAACCTCTTTTGACGTCATTCTTTCTACCTTTGCCTCCCTATATTTGTATTTACAGGCATAGGTCATCATGGCTCCCCCCCCCCCCCCCAAACTTCTGGTTCTTCCTGTAAATTACACGGGCCTCCCTTATTGTTTCTAAAGTTACCACAAGCATTCTTCATTTTAATATTTAAATATAACATAAAGGGGGCGGGGAGTTTATGTTAAATTTAGAAGGGAGGTTTATGTAATTTACAGAACAAAACGGAAGTCTATGTTAGTTTGTCAAACCTCAGGGAGTTCTATGTAACTTTCACTTCATTCTCCTTTATAAACGTTTTCTGATGTTGTTCGAGTAAAACATGTTTATTCCGATTTTTCGCTCTCCTGCTTCATTTTGACAGGTTCCCCCATTTTTAGTTCGTAAGGTGTTCACTCAAATTTTTTCTTTCATCAATGTCCAACTATTCAATAGGTTAGTATTTTCTACTTCCATTATTTTAGGTAGTGTTTTCTGTGTGCAAAACAGAATTTTAATTTTTATCATCTCATATTATCTCTTGTTACAGTCTTCTTTTAAGACGGGAATGCTGCTCATTTAGTAATGGAGAATATGTCAAAGCGGGTTTGGCTGAATTGGAGCATTGGTGTTATAAGGCAACAGATGAGGTGCATTAATTTCACTGCTGTTGTACTCTGCAGTTCTGTTGATAAGGAACGGGTACTAACCTCCTCCCCCCTACCCCCCTCCCCCCTCCAAAAAAAATTGCAGTATGCAGGTTCAGCTTGGGATGAGCTCAAACATATTAGACAGGCCATTGGATTTCTGGTATCTTTCTATTATTGGATATATACTTACTGTATGGTACTTGTTCTAATGGTCAGATAGCAAAAAATAGTAAACTCGTCTTTTTTGCACTTTATTCAGGTCATACATCAGAAACCAAAGAAAAAACTGGATGAAATAAGCCATGATCTGTGCCCGGTTAGTGAAGGCAATCTTACTCTATTCTAGAAGATTTACTTTCCTGAACAATTATGAATCTTATTACTCTATTTACAGGTCCTCAGTATACAGCAGCTATATCGGATTAGCACCATGTACTGGGATGACAAGTATGGCACACATAGCGTGTCCCCTGATGTAAGTTTTTACAGAAAACCATTATGCAAACTAGGTTTAAAGTTATCTATTCTGTGCCAGAAAGCGGCATGATAACTTCATATAGAAGACATGCAGAAAAACTCTGTAGCATTGCCTTATCAATCTTTTTATCTAGGTCATATCCAATATGAGAGTGTTGATGACTGAAGATTCAAATAACGCAGTTAGTAATTCTTTTCTGTTGGATGATGATTCAAGGTAAGGATCAATCAAACAAAAGATAATTGTTGAGCCTTTTTTTTTTTTTCTTTGAATTGCAAACTATCACTAATATTTGATTTGACACATTTTATAAGTTCGATGACCAAATAATGCTTAAACCTTACTATTAAGATGCATGGCAATCAATTACAAACTGAATATATAATAACTGAAATAATTTTGTGACAACCCCAATGGTGGGTGTTGGCAGGTCAAGGACAGGGTGAGTTGGGATTTATTTTCACGATCCTTTCCCAGAGAGAGGATTGCCACGTTGCTATATTAATTACTAAGCCTAACCACACTTTGATTGAACTTATTGCATATTTTACGTAGGTGTGTTCCGAGCAGAAGAAAAACCTGTTTACTATATGGTAGACGCAGATCAATACTGTTGTTTGACAGTCTTCTAGTTAATAAAATATCCTTTTGTAATCTATAGCATAAAATTGTGTTTGGCATTAACCATTTGGAATTATCTACTTTGCAGCATTCCATTTTCTGTTGATGACCTATCAAAGTCAATGGAACAAATAGATATCTCCGATATTGAGTCCCCACCCCTTATTCGTGAGAACTCTGGGTTTAGTTTCTTGTTGCCACGCCCAGATTGACAGATTTCACTGCAGAATTGATTGACTATCTATTACTCTTTCCCACCTCCGTCGTCCGTCGAGATATTAGGTCACATTTCCATCCCGTCAATTTGATGTTATAATGGGATGCTGAATTGTTGACTTTGGATACATCAGAAACAAGTCATATTATTTAACAATGTAGATTTTTTTTTCCATAGTTTCCAACAGGGACGGGGCAACGCTGATCTTCAATATTTCGTTGTGAAGCTTGCTTTCATGGTATGGAAGTGAACATCATAGCCTTTTTCCATGAAATGTTCTTTCCTTTTTACTTTAGCTTTTCACACGTAGTTTTACTCATTCAAGATTTCGTACCTAGAAATATAGGAATTTCAGCAAATTATTATAGGGAATGCAGCTATAACATTTTTTTTATTGGGTATTCTATTATTTGTTTATCCCTTCCATTGCTGTAAAGTTGGTTATTTATTCTGACTTTGAAAAAAGTTACACAAAAAAGAATGGCCCAGATTTCTGCTAGTGCTTCATCCCACTAAATAGTTTTGCTTGATTAAGAGTTCGGTAAGTAGACATTCAAACATTGCACTGCGCCTTAATTACTATATCATTCTTAGGGATCTTATTTTTTTTCTTTGAATCTTCTCATGTTAAGAAACAATATAATAATGTCATATTCAAAAATAAATAAATACAATAAGTATGAATTTACAAATAATAAATATAGATAAGACATATTAATTAAATAATAAATTTTACATATCATATTTTTTTTATGCATGACAATGTCATATTTTTTAAATATGAGAGAATTATGATCCCTGATCATCCTCCATTTTTTTGCTATATCTAGGCGTCAAGCGATGTGCAGAATTTTTTGCGCTGCACCTTAATTACTATAAACATTGCACTGAATCACGATCAAGTTTTCCTCCGATTAGAAAATACTATGATAGAGTTGGTAAGTATACATTTTAATTTTTAAGTGCTTAAAATTTTATTATAAGATATATGCAAATAAAATATATAAAAAATGTAAATTTATAATGTTTTATATATCATACCGGCATATGGACGTATGTCTCTTACACAAATGTCTTATAAGAGTGATTTACAGTTTATGGTTTGACTTTGTTTTTCTGTTATTAAACTCTGATTTATTCAATTATTATTTGATTATTTTGTGATATTTTTTATTTAAATTTTAACAAAACTAATAAATAATGTTAAAATGATGAAAAATTTTATTATTAAAAATTTATTTTACTTGTATGTTGAATTGATTTATAATACTTTAAGATTATTAGTTAAATTAAAATAATATTTTTAATTTTTAAAATTAATTTAATTTTAACAATGGTCACAAAATATTATAAAATTAATCAAGATATAAATAAAATAAACATTTAAAAAAATTATTTATCATTTTAATATTTGCGTAATTATAATGATTCAAGTTAGGTTAAAAAATACCATAAAATAAATGATACAATCTAAACTAAATAAAAGAAAACTAATTTCGAGCCGGAGGTAAATTATAATTTATCCTATAAATAAACTTTGAAGTACTAGAGAAATAACACCTACCAAAACACCACTACGTATTTGGTATTATGTTGTTAAAGCCTTCTGCTGGAAATAGAAACAAAACTGCCGCTTAGAGCACAAGGAATGTCCCTATTGAATCAAGCCCATCATCAGTACCCAATTTATAAACACCCACGATTCATCCAGCCAGCTGCTATCACCAAACAAAATCCGACTCAATAGAGTCTTCCAGCACAAAAGAAAATTGGGAAATAAAATCATCTTCCCTTTTAAAATCATATCATGCAGGTTTTCGTTACTGATGCTTCCTTTCTAATAATATTCTTCTATCCAGACGACTTAGTTCGTGATGATTTGAACAGTAAAATATGTTTTCTTTTCTTTTATTTTTTTAATTAAACACTGATAATCAGCAAATAAGCCTACCAAAACTAAGAGCAGATGAATTAAAACTTAGGGAAACGAAGGCCCTATGATGGATCAACTTCAAAACACAACAGAATGAAGCTTAAAACTTCAATTTCATGATCAAAATAAAACAAAATGCATGTAGACATCAAGAAACACAAGTTTTCTATTTAATTCGACATAAATCATGTTCTATGCTCTATGTTATGACAGAAGATAGTGGCCAAGCTGGTAGAAAGTAAGGAACCACTTTACTAGAATCCCATGAAACGGTGGCTCCACCACCCTGATAATAAACCATTTCCACCCTTTTGGTCTCCAGATCGCATAGAAAAATGTTCCTCCCTGATCTAATGAAGATAGATTGAGAATTCTGAGGAAGGAATGATAATATCTGAGATTCTTTATAATGCATGCTGAAAGTTGGGTTCTGCTTCCACATAATTTTGAAATTTAATCTCCACCTTAGAATCCACATGTTCCTTAAATGTGTATAGTTGCTGTAAATGGATGAGTTGGCTCCTTGTTCATTCTGAAGGACCCATATCTCCACACCCAAGTTATTGCTTTGACCATACTGCAAAAGCCCATCAGACGACTCCCCAAGAACAGACTCCTCATGCTCATGTGATAGCCCACCTGCTGGTAGTTTTACTAAAGCTATACGCCTTTCTCCAAGACGTGGATCATAAATGGCAAGATTTCCCCACATTGCAAACCAGTGGATGACTCCCCCAACCACCATAGCTACTGTCCTTGGGCGCAATGCAAAAGATGTAGAGCATGTCAGAGTGGATTGCTTCCAAGTTCCAGTTTTTGAAGAGAAAGTCTCAATGGAGACGGTGTTGCGTGCCTTAAGTTTGCATTCACATTTAGCACGAATCACCTTGTAGCAGTTGATATCGTCAAGATATTCCTCAACAATGAATGCCATGCACAACATTTTATAGAACTGTCGAGGTTCAGGGAGTTGATATCGTTGCTTGGTCATGGGATTGTACACATAATATGTCTTCGGATGGCGACCAGAAAGAAGAATGCCATTAGAACAATCAATGAAGTAGCCAAGTTGTTTGAGGATCCCAGAAAACTTCAGATCATCACCCTCTTTACAAGTGGACAACAATGGAAGCGCAGGCTCCCAAGAAGGGCGATGGTAGCCATCACGGGGTCTTCCTAGATATAAAAAGTTGCATACACAGAAGCCCAAAAGTCGAAAATTTTGTCTCCATCTACCCAAGTAGCAATGACGAAATGAAGAACAGCATATTATACGCAGCCATCTCTTTGATATGATAATGAATTTGGAAATAGATGACGGTGGTAATCGTAATAGGATCTCTCGCAGGATGTCATCACAACTTAGTACAGCATGAACACTATTACAGGTCATCCTCACAATTTATGTCCATCCATTATATAAACTGCTAAAGCATATGCACGCAACACCTTAAGAAGAGCGATAAAAAATTAAATAAATAACTTAATTGATAATAGATTGCTCAAACTCCTAATTGATGAGAAGAAATGTAGCCTATGGCTCATCACTGTTGTAGATTCTAAAATAGGAGGTTAAAACCAAATCTGATGTCAAAATCAATTCCATTTATTTAACTGGTTGGACCAAAACTTTAATGATTGCAGCATTACTAATTACTCGATCAAGTCTATAACAAGCTCATTACACAAGATGGTGTTCATTTATTGAAAGAGGAACTCCATTATTTGTGGTTTGGTGAAGACAGACCTCAATGTGGCTTCATATCATTTCAAAGTGTGAGTTTCAGTGTTTCACTCGTGAATTAAATTGATAATTATCATGATTTATGAGTAGGCAAGCAATAAAGGCTTAATACAAATCAAGAGATCATCTATATCTGCTATAGGATTTAACAGTGGCCTTCTTCTGGACCAATGCAACATCCTGAAAGATGACTAGAATGATTTCCTAAGATTTCATAGAAGGTCGCATGCACTAACCTTTCTTTTTTGGTACGGTAAGGATATCCTTGTGTCTGCTGTCCCTCCCGGGCACTAACCTTTAATTGGCAACTACTGAAAGAGGGTCCATGCAAATAGAACATTATGTTAGAAGATCAGAACACTGACAAGATGTCTGAAACTGAAAAAAAATATTTTGGGTTCACTGAAGTAACAGTGTGGATCTTGTCATGCTAACACGTAAGACAGGACCCTCGGTACAATTTACTCGTAGGAACTTACAAGGCAACAAAAGAGCTGCTATCCATCCAACACATTATGACCACTTGAAACACTAGTTGTTTTATGACTTATTTCGAAGAAAAAAATGGGTCTGAAAAAGAATTCTTGCTATAATTTGAATTACTCCAGAATTCTATTGTCTTTGTTTTTAGAAGGGCAAACCCGACTAAAATTTCCTCTTTCCAGTCTATTATTTTTTTAGATATATAACGCAGCGGAAAGCATAAGACCCAGCATCCAATTTCAACAGGAGAAGTTAGACATGGTAATAAACAGACACAATTTTACAGTTGAAACCGATATAAATTTTAAAGTTGTTTGATTATCTTTAAAAATTGTCAAAATTTCCCTTTTGACACTTTCTTGACAACCAAAATAGAATGCTAAGAATCAGGACAACATCAAATGCAGTTGCCAACCTGTTAATGTCATCAAGAAAAAAAGGAGAAAAAGAAAAGTTCACGACCATACACAAGCGTAGAAACGTAGAGAGAGGTAGATAAACTTCAAACCTCTGAACTAGAGAAGCTGAGATAGTAGTAACGGAGAAGAAAGTAATTGAAGAGCACCCTAAGCACTCAGCAGAGCGAAACCGGGGTTCTAAATGTAGGATCAACCATTACTCCATAAATGTGGCATCACCCTATAAATATACAATTGCTGCCGGGTTCCACCGCCGTCCTCGGTTTATTCGGGCCTTATGAAATTTCCCCTGTAGGGCCTCCCATTTCCTCATCTGGCCCAAATAGTCTATACGGGCCTAGCTTTCCTCATTTTTATTTCTCCTTTTCTTTCTTATTAAATTTTCTCCTCCTTTTCCTCCTCGTGATTTTATTTTGTTTAAGTGGAATAGATCATATTGAATTATAGATTCACTTATGGAGTTAGTTCATATTTAATTTAATGAAAATCAATAAAAATTTCCCCAAAAAAAAAATCAAGTTTCAAAAATTGTTCAGACTTGCTTGAGTGCAATTTTTAATTAATAATTTTAATATTTAAATTGAATTTTTTATTTCATTTAATATATCTCAATAATTGTGAAGTAATATATTATGGTTCATAATTATATTTTAATTTATTATGTAAAACTAATCCCAATATATTATGGATGAAATCAATAACATCGTTCTCTCAAGAAAGTCCAAACTAATATATTTATGGCAAAAAGAAAAATCCAATATTCTCTTCTCATTATTTTTAGTCGTATTTTAAGAAAGGAAAAAATTCTTAGAATGATTTTTCTTTTTGTTTTTGATTGAATAAAAGAGTGTTTCTGTTTTTTTTTTATTAGCTAATGAAGATGTTTATTTTTTGTTGGTGGGGCCCAACCTGTCCACACCTTAGGATGTAGTAGTTGCTTTTGGGCTTTATTTGGGTTGGTTAATCCAACCGAGCCCGGTAAGGGAGATGCGGTTTAGCCCAAACCTATGAGGAAGAAAATAGACTCCCCAAACAGATAAAACTTCCCTCCCTTTTCAGACGCCAAGCGACCCAACTGCCTGCTGTATTTCTTCTCTCTCTGCGAGTGCGCAAGTTGCAACACACAGCCACCGCCGTCTCCCTCCCTCTGTGCATTTGATGCGCATACACTTCCCCCCAAACCCAATCAAAATCCCTCTCGATTTCATCCATTTAATCTCTGTCAACTCATTTCGAGGTGTGCGTCCGTACTCTTTCAGATCCTGCCGTGTTGACTCAGCTCCGAGATCGTCAATCCCAATGGCGATACCGCCAAAGTCAGCCATGGCGTCCGTCGACACCGAAGCGGGACTTGCCAGCCGGTTTTGGATCAAGTTCAGAAGAGAATCCATTTTTGCCATGTACACCCCCTTTGCCGTCTGTTTGGCCTCCGGCAATTTGAAGATTCAATCCTTTCGTCATTACGTCGCCCAAGATGTTCATTTTCTTCGGGCCTTTGCTCAAGCGTGAGACTCGATTTCTTTTTTTTTTTTTAATTTCTGTAATTTAACCCTACCTTTTCCTCTTTGATTGAAAAATGTATTTTTCCTTTCGAGGAATTATAAAAAGAAAATAAAATAAATACGAAAAGGCTATATTATAATAATATTTGTAATCTTAACTTGTAAGCAATTGGTTAATTACGCAAAGTAGTTCTTAGATTATTCTTTCTCCTGTCCTGTCGCCGTGTTTGATTACTACATTTTGTTCACCCAGTTTAATTGGCACTAGACTTTTTCAGTAGAAATTCATAATAAACCATTATTGAATTTAAGATTCTGTCATATATACAATCTCATTTCTTCGATAAAAATTATAATGAATTGGTAAATTTGTCATCGCTAGCGGTTGGTGTTTGAGATGAGAAACCCGAAGATAATGATCTAAGATTCCAAAGTTTAAAACAAATTAAATTTTATTATTATTATTTTTTTGTGTTCCCGGTTTGGTTGCTGAGAAAGTTTAGGAAAAGGAAGTAAAATAAGAACGAAAAAGATAAAGATGAGACTGTACTCTGATTTTTGAACTGAATGGCACGAAAAAGAATGAAACAACAATATGAACATCAGAATGTTTAGATTAAGAATAAAATTTTGACTTCGATTGAGCAAATTAATTGTAATTTGAGTGAATTTTTAGTTTTACGGAAACAAAAGTAACTTAATTCATATGTTTGAAGTTTTATTTCTTTTGTTCTATTTGTCAGTTTTCTCAGCAACCAAAACTGGAGGGTTAGATTTTTTGGTGAAATTGTTTATGCATTGATTGAGGTGAGTTTCAATCTTTAAATCAGAGAACACCGTACAACATTAGTTTCAATCTTTTTACTCCCTTCTTCTTTTCTTTGTTGATGAGTAAAAGGTTATGCTAAATCCTGTGGTTATTTAATTTTTTTTTTTGATTTGACAGGTATGAGTTGGCTGAAGAGTGTGCTGATGATGATGATGCAAAGCTTGGAATCTCTGAGTTGAGGAAGGAAGTGCTAGAGGAGCTAAAGATGCATAATTCACTTGTACGGGTAAGATGCATTTTTAAGGAAAATGGACTTGAATTGGAGCAGTGTCTTTATTCTTACAGTTATACATAATTTGAGTTCTTATGTCTGCGTCATTGAATTATGAAATATTCGATAATCAACATAGAAGTAGTATGCTTGACTGGGAAGGGTGTTGTTGCTGTGAATATCAAGTTGTGAAATAATCCTTTATTTTATCACTCACCGTTACTATGTTTTTTTTTATCTAGTTAATTTTGAGTATGGAAATAACTTTTCAAGCATTGGTTGGTCAATAAATAACTTTTGTTCTTGCATGATCTATTGATTATGGGTTCCAAAATGATATTTTAGGGATTGAGTACTGAGTGTAAAGGAAAAAATATCTGCAGCTGGATTTCTATTCAATGTTAAAACTTGAATATTTTGCAAGTATAATAATGAACTTGTATATACTTGGAATATGCATGAGAGCAAGGGTACATCCAATATAATGGAACAAGAGAATGATTACTTACAAAGTATTTCTAGGAAGGATTTTTTTTTTTTGCACAAATCCCAACTTGATACATTAATATCAATACAGAAAATACTAATGTTGCTTTACTATGTCCAGTATTCCAATATTGACATGCATGAAACGGATGTCTCATGAGTCATGACAACTTAAAGAAATTGTTAAACAGTCAATTTATGCTCAATATGCTTGGAGTCGTTGCATTTTTTCACCCATTGAATATCTATTATTGTGGTGTGGTATTTTGAAATGATGTGTAGGAATGGGGATTAGACCTTGCCAAAGAGAGCAGTATTAACTCTGCGACGGTTAAGTACACGGACTTCCTGTTGGCTACAGCATCCGGAAAGGTGGAAGGAGTAAAAGGTCCTGGTAAACTGGCAACACCTTTTGAGAAAACAAAGATTGCTGCTTATACTTTAGGTGCCATGACTCCTTGCATGAGGCTTTATGCCTTTTTGGGTAAGCAGTTCCAGGAACTTCTAGACGCCAACAAAGGTACTCACCCTTTCCAGAAATGGATTGACAACTACTCTTCTGAAGGTTTCCAGGTGTGTCATATTGATATCAGAGCCTTACTATGTAGCTCTTTTGGTTGCTTTGATAGTACTATTGTGAATCTTGGCAGAATATACTTTCATTGATGGCTTTCTTTGGCTCTAATCACTCAGTTATTCTTATCTTTGAATTTAGGCCTCCGCTTTACAAACTGAAGACTTGCTCGACAAGTTAAGTGTCTCTTTGACAGGCGAAGAGCTTGATGTCATTGAAAAGCTGTATTACCAAGCAATGAAGCTTGAAATAGACTTCTTCTCTGCTCAACCACTCTTTCAGCCAACTGTAGTGCCCTTGACTAAAGGACATAACACTGCAGAAGATCGCCTAATGATATTTTCTGATTTTGATTTGACATGCACTGTTGTTGATTCATCTGCCATCTTGGCAGAAATTGCGATAGTGACAGCACCAAAATCTGATCAGATTCAGCCTGAAGATCAAATTGTTCGGATGTCATCTGCTGACCTTAGGAATACGTGGGGCTTTCTGTCCAAGCAGTATACAGAGGAGTATGAGCAATGTATAGAAAGCATTATGCCTGCTGAGAGATGTATGATAGTTTTCTATGTTTTTTCCAAGATTTTGAAATTATTTTAGGAAGAATTTGGGGATTTTTTTTAATTCCGTCTTTGACCTAATTTTGCAGTGGAGAATTTTGCTTACAAACAACTATCTATAGCACTTGAGCAACTCACAGAGTTCGAGAAAAAAGCAAATAATAGGGTTATTGAGTCAGGGGTACTCAAGGGTCTCAATCTTGAAGATATAAAGCGTGCTGGGGAGCGTCTGATTCTTCAGGATGGTTGCACTAGTTTCTTTCAGAGAATTGTAAAGAATGAAAATTTGAATGCAAATGTACATGTACTTTCATACTGCTGGTGTGGTGAGCTCATTAGGTCTGCTTTCTTGTCAGGTATATACTTTATAGATTAAGCTCTAATTTCTTTTATCTTTACTGATGCGTAGATTTGTAATTGTTGATTCTCTTCAACTTGAGCGAATGGAATTTATTAAATTAATTTTCTTTTCTTGATTTCCCTGCTACATTTATACACATAGGAGCCCTCCTGATCCCGTTGCGTATTATCTAACTTTCCATTCTTTTTCTTGCCAATAACACCTTCAGTATCTTTTAAGCACTATTTTCATTCCTGAGTTTAAGAAACATGGTCATCCATTGAATTGATCCATTTTTCAGTACAATATGCATTTTGATATATATTTATGTACATGTCTACTGTTTTTATATATATCTTCAACTTTCAAGGATGTAACAGTGGATTCAGGTTTCATTACATAAACCAGACAACAGAATATCAGCAGCCAAGTTGCATGTTGCTATTTTGACATGAGAAAGCGTAACTTTTGTGTCAGAACGGTTTATGAGAATGAATTCAATCACTATGAATTCTGTTCCTGTTTATCTTGATCACTTTCTGTTAGTTGATTGGAATATAAGCTAGTTTTCTGTTGAAACTATTGTTCTTTTTTTGCCTAGCATAGAAAGCCTCGATATGCTTTATTATGTTTCAATAATTGCTGGCATCTTTCTTGGTTACTTTCAAGTGCTTTTATGATTTCATGATACCATTTTTTTTTTCAGTGTACTTTTTTGTTGATTTATTATTTTTATGTTTCCTATTTTCTTGCTAATAATTTTTCTCTTACCAAAAAAAAAAAAATGGAGCAGCTGGTTTAACTGAGCTGAATGTACATGCTAATGAGTTCAGTTTTGAGGAATCTGTCTCCACGGGTGAAATTGTTAAGAAGGTAGAGTCTCCCATTGACAAGGTCCAAGCTTTTCGCAATATATTGGAGAACTGTAACGATGACAGGAAGAACTTAACTGTTTACATTGGGGATTCAGTGGGTGATTTACTTTGTCTACTAGAAGCGGATATTGGAATTGTGATTGGTTCTAGTTCAAGCCTTAGGAGAGTAGGGACGCAGTTCGGTGTTTCATTCGTCCCATTATTTCCTGGCTTGGTTAAGAAACAGGAGGAATACATTGAAGGAGGCTCTTCCATTTGGAAGGGTTTGTCTGGCGTTCTTTACACAGTCTCTAGTTGGGCTGAAGTGCATGCCTTTATTTTGGGTTGCTAGTCTTATATTTTGCCTCTCACGCATCCAAATTCATGCTAGGCTTAATGAAAGAAACATATATATAGTGCAATACAAATACACAAGCTGGTGGCAAATTTTATTAGGGGCCACGGATTTTATGCTGTCTCTCGTTTCTCGTACCGGATGCTGCGATCCAAAGATATGGTGTCATTCTGTTTACTGGATAGGTTTTAAATGTGGGTATTTGGGATTTCCTGGAATTTTCTCAAAGTTTTTACGTTTGACATTTTTGTTTGCTCATTGTTATTGATATCTCACTATTCTTTCCTCTTTTTTGTCAGGCATGAGAAGTTTGAGACAGCAATAATTCAAGTCAGATTGTTAGATCAAGGCATCAATAAAGACTGTAGTGTTGTACTAGTATCTACCAAGGCTCTTGATGTGCCCAAATTGTAAGAATGGTGCAGAGATCACTTATATTTTCAGTTGAATCCTTGATTTATATACCTGAAAATCAAGAAATTGATGTTCATCGACTCTTTTTCTGAACCACTTAATCAAAATGCAAAATTTTATGGTCCAAAATATTTTTTAATATTTTTTTTTAAGATGCGATTCTTGACTATGATTAGTTGAACATGCAAGCTTAATGAGACGCACTCCGCACCGCTCAAGACTTTGAAAGCAGAAAAGCTCAATCCGTCTATATCCAGATTAGTAGATTCCTATGATACATTATGGGGTTTTGAGTTGCGTTTAAAATCTGAAAAAAAATTATGTGAAGTCTGAAATTGATCTAATAATCAAGTCTGTGTAGAGTATATTAAAGAGGATAAGTGTCTAAATGTCTGGCTACGAGGAGAGGATATTCTATTTTCATGGTTTTATTTTTGACCCTGATTCAATGTCAGATTGATGGGAGTCGTGGGACCCGTGTGAATTGATTCGCGGTTCGCGTATGGATTTCCGAAATGAATTGTCGGTTCAAACTTCCGCTGGGAAGACGACAAACGGAAAAGTAGGGAGAGAGAGAGAGAAAATGACAGGCAACATTTTTTCTTTTCTTTTGGGATAGAAAGGTAACGCAATATAGATTATGTACAGAAGTTGCTAAGCTCGACTTTAGGAAGCGTGCGTTTTAAAATGTCAGCAAATAGGAAACTTAATGTCAAAGTCTTAATTTAAGTAGCAGGAGAGAGTGATATTACAGAAAGCACCATTAAAGTTTTACATTTATGAAATTATAAAATATAAAATGAAACTTGTGACAATTCATCAATAGTACTTGTTTATTAATTATATAGTGCATCTTTTAAGTGCACTAAACCACAAATATGAAAGATTAGGTGAGCAGAGTTCAATTAGAGGCACTGGTCCCTTATGTCCCACGCAGTCACACGCTATGATTTGCGATTATAGATAACAGAGTTAGTGAGAGTTTTCTTTTTTGTTCTTTTTGAACAAAGAATTATCTTTACATTATTCCCACACTATCCAATCTTATGCGTAGTTGTGCATCACAGCAGATTTGCTTCCCAATCTCATCTATTATCATTTGCGAGTGTTATTTGTTAAGAACATGTTCATTTGGTGGAAATGATTATAAGATGGGACCACTGTCAAAACACAAAAGACAATTACAACCATACACAAAGGATATCCCTATGAATGAATAAATGGCCTGGCCATTATGTTGTAGCTTCTTATTTTAAGTTCTGCCATTTATGAATGATGTTATAGCTTACAACTCCTTGCAGCTTCCCACAAACATGGGCTGTCTTGTCGTCCGTACAGGCTGTTTGGTACGCGTATGTCCTTTGAGTCCCAAACTTTTAAAGCAGCAGTAACGTTGAAATGGTAGGTTCAAAATATTATTATAGATAATGGGCATGCCTCAATAATCAGTTGGATGAGCACTTGGATTAGAATTATTGATGCTGATAATGAAAAGGCATGCAATTTGAGATTTGTTAATTCCCACCACAGTACTTTGTTTTGTTGTCACGCCACTCTCTAATCTGTTAGACAATTAATTTATGTAAATTTTGATTAATAAAAAACAAGCAGAGTTCCCCCATCGGAATTGGGCTTATCTTTCCAGGGCGTCTACCTCACCAATGGTTCTCAAGTTCTGTGAGGTTAGATAGTATAAATCATATTCAATGTAAAAGATATTAAAAGTCGGTAATGCCATTTTTGATTTTTACTTTTCAAATAAAGAAGAAGACGAATGCCTTATGCCTTTTTTGGTGGTGGCTGGTGAACTGTGAAGACTCTTGTGTTTCCAGACGGTATTGATACAACGCAATTATAAAAATATTAAGATATATTACCTTTCAAATATATCCTCACAGAGATTAAAACCCGGCCAGATGAAATTAACTAAATTAAGAAATTAGAGGAAATAAATTCGGTTGTGGTTAAAGTGTATGATTGAAATGCGGCAATTATTCTGATCAACATAAACATAGCATAACAAGTTTCTTTATCCTGTGAATCTTTATTCTATAATTGGTACATGTAATAAGTGACTTTCATAGTGGAATTAGAAGGAGCGTGGTTATGAAGCTTTTATTTACTTGCATCAATA
The DNA here is from genome assembly GCA_034509205.1 of Ceratonia siliqua. Classification (NCBI taxonomy): domain Eukaryota; kingdom Viridiplantae; phylum Streptophyta; class Magnoliopsida; order Fabales; family Fabaceae; genus Ceratonia; species Ceratonia siliqua. Next base: position 46,718 of record JASKGM010050661.1, read on the forward strand.
GCAGGTATCTTCTTAAACAATAAACATATATAATGAAATGAAATTATTGCTGTATATGCTTTTATTTAGTAATCCATAACGTTGACAAGTGGAACCTCTGCCACTTGTCCACCATCCATGCATTAACCAAATAAAAAAATTATTCTTCCACATTAATTTTTTTCTCTAAATGGGGCCCAGTCAAATGTAATACCACAGATTCCCACTCTAATTGTAATAGATCCTTACCTAATAGCAATAGGATCTATAACATGTGAGTAGGCCCTTGTTTGTACATGACTATTGCTACATGGCCTTCCTTGTAATTTTCCACCTGATCTTTGTTTCATCCGTCTCTCCCACATGGGACTAAGAAATCTATGCCCCATTATAAATATAACCTACAACTCCCCAACAACTCCCATCCATCATCTACTAACTATCTTTTCCTCTTCTTCTTCTTCTTCTTCCACGCGCAGAAAAAGAGATCATGATGAGGCTCTTAATGATAAGAAGAACATGGTCAGAGGACCACTTTCGGTACATGTTGGAGCCATGGCCGATAATTCCACAAGAAACAAGTTAGAAACCGGAGGAAGTCTGACCTGAGGAAATGTGTCCTCTAGGCTCTAGGCAAGTCTGATGCTTGGCTTTTCGTCGTCATCTATTTTCACCTGTACGTTTTGCTTGCTTTGGTTGCCGAGAAGACGAAGGAGATCGAATAAAATAGGACATAGGTTTATGTTTGATACGTTACTTGTATGAAAACTAGTCGTCTTCTGTATTAGGCACTTGACTTATTTTCTGTTCTTATCTTAATATTAAGAGCGTGACACCCAGCCGCTATCCTCTGTCAACGATGGCTTTTGTTAATTTGCAGTTAGCACCTTAACCAAATTTATGTTTATATTGAAGTGGTAGGGAAAAGCAAAGATATTAAAGCTTACTGTTTCCTGTAAATTAAACAAAGACTGTTGGTGGGGTTGGATAGTCATCTTAGCTGAGACTCAGAGAATCAAAGCACATGATCCTTTCTGGCTTAGTTTCGTTCACATACTATCCTTGCTGTGGAAGAATGATTTAACTAATTAAATATGAAGTGATGAAGATGTTCACAGAAAGAAAGAATTTAATAATTATACAACCGGCCGGCCATCTTTCATCACCAATTCAAAATGTGTCGGCGATGGTAAGCACCACGTACCCATATTTCAATTCATGATGAGCGGCACATATATATGAATGAGTCAATTATAAACCATATCATATCTTAAGTTGCAGATCTCCAAATGAGAGTGATGTTGAAGCCACTTCTAGTGATAAGTTTGCAGAAGCTCTTTGGTTCAATTTTAAACCATTATTATATATATCACCATTTGTACCAGAAAAAAAAAAGGTAACTAAGAACGCCGGCTTCGCATATATATATATAGCTTGTGAAGTGATTTTGAAAGAGTAGTTGAATAAGAAGGCAGCTGGAATATATATGAATAGGATTAATGCTATTTGGTGTTCCCAGTTTTGAATTTCCCACTCACAGTACACCTGGGTTTCACGTTTTCAGCAACAATGTATTGAATGAATGGTTTAATCTGTTCCTTTAACTTTAGTTACTAATACTAATGAACCCTCATCTTTATTATTATTCAAAATGTTAGATGAAGAGTCTTCCAAACCCAGGGTAAAGCCAAAGCAAAGGGTATGGACTGGTAGTTTTCTTAATCTTTATGAAAAGTTAACAGTTCTCATCAAGCCACAGTTAATTAAGATAAGGATGACAATTGCTTTGAAGTCTACCTTCCATTATCTAAAACTGAACTGATTTTCTTTATTAGATTTGAGTTCATTAGCCATCATGTGTCCCACCTGGTGGAAAGTGACGCGCACCAACACCAAAAGGGGTATAACCAGCCGATCAATTAACACTTTTCTATTGGCTTGTGACTCATCATGGGGCAAAACGACAAGCTACTATGATGATTATCTTTGTTTGATTATATCAATAACAAGTCAATTGAACTGAACAAAATCCAGAATCCAAGATATATAAGAGAAAGCACGACCTCTTAACATTGATCTACCATTGCTTTTGCCGCCTTTTTGGTATATTCCACTCATTGTTTTGACTTCAAGTGCCAAAATTCATGTCATTTTTGAATTTCTTCTGGGTGGTGGATCACTTTCCTTGTCATGCTTGGACGATTTTTAACTTAATCAATTCAACAATATTTAGATTTAACTTCAAAAGATATTCATCGCAAATAGGTAAGTGGTCTCCAGATATTCATCACAAATAGATAATTGGTCTCCTTACAAGTGCTTGGTACACTAAAAATGAACAAGCAAAATTTTCTATGATTGGATTATATATATATATATATATATATATATGTATGTATTGGCCGACCTGTGAATTGGATTATAAAAAGGTTCATTTTGTGCGAGTTCCACCATCGCTTGACCTCTGATAGATATTTAGTGTCATCCAAATGTAGAAAGACAAGGCATGAGGCGCTTCTATCTTGCATTACTTCATAAAAGTTTGTTCAGTGTCGGGGTGGTGGGAAAGGAGAAGGGTTTTATCACTTTATGATTTAGAACGCTTGCCCTGGGCACCACTATACATGAATGGGGTTAAGTGCTCATATGGAAATTAGGTGGTTTCAGACCAAATTGTGTATAATCTAATTGGAACTTCGTCAGCACTACCTGTTAGTCGAATCAATAAACGATATAAAATCGTAGATTGACAATTATCTCATTACATTTGCCTGTATAACAACACTCCATTTTAGTTGAATCAATAAAAGATAAAATCATCTACCGTAGTGTACATTTCCACTTCCAAGAATTAAACAGAAGCTCCATTGTCATGCATGTCCCCCCATTCTTCAAGGCCTTTCAGAAATGATCTCGTAGCTAGGTGTTCGGAAGCATATGTCATGAAAGATGCTAATATTATGCTCCCAGCAACTAGCAAACCTAACCTGTTGATAGTTGAAATAAAAAATAGTGCAAGTTTGAAGCAAAAGTCAGTTACTTTATAAGAAAAATATTTACAATAACAGGACAAAAACATGGTTAAATCCACTTCAAGTTGTGCATATACCGAATGAGGGATGAGAGATGAAGGAAGATTCTTTTGTGGGTTTCATTCAGTTTGCACTTTATGCAGACTAGTGCAAGGTAATTCTATGTTGCGAAGATAGGCAACAAAGAAAAAGGCAGACAGTAAAAGGAAGTAACCTCCTAACTTGAGCTAAATGTGGTAGAAGGGATAAAATAAGATTAGAATGAGGCAAAAAGCAAATAATGACATTTAATTGGTCAATAAACCTAAAGTTAACAAGGGTAATGAATGATCGAGATCACAGGTTGAACCCATCAGATGCATGTGAGTCCAACTGTCGAATAAGAAAAAATTACACACGTTTAGAGACTGTAGGTTCTTTTAAAATTGAGTTTTGAAATTTAAATATTGACTTATAATCAAGTCAACATTAAGAAAACATGCTACTGGGACCAAAGAGTTAACTTTTAAGCCTCAAAGGTGGTAACTAGTATGAGAAATTTAACCTAAAAGAAGATGAAATACTTTAACTAGACCCATCGTGATGGCAACTATGCATGCTGCAATAAGAGCTCTTTACTAATGTTCTAATGCAAAATACCTCAAAAACAAAGCAGTGACTCCAAAAAGACATGGCAAAGATGGAGCTGCAATAGCCAAGATAGCCATCCCTAGTCCATAGTACCATGTAGCAACATCACAAGATGACATTTGTCGCTGATGACCTGTAAATGCAGATAAATGATATAAAATACTGACAACAATATTAAAATCAATAAGGATCTGGTGGTCACAATTAAATGAAAATGAAACCATCAAATAAGCTATACTCTAGGAGAACATACGTTTTCCCGAATCATAGTCTGAAGGTCCCTGATGAGACAAGGAGGACGCTGCTTGTGATGCCATGATTTTTCCCCATTGATAAATCAAATGGAGATAACCTCCAAAAAATATAAAGAAGAATGTGAATGTCCATTCATACATCAAGAGCAAACCAGTCCATGGCATCACTTGCCGAGGTACAATTAAGAAAGCTAGTCCAAGAGACACTGCTGCAGCCATAAAACAGACAATGACAGAAATGCTGCCCAGATAAGCAGGAATCTTGTACTGAGAGCCACTGAAGAGCTATTTAACATCAACAAAAAACATTTTAGTATGTCCTAAAAAACATAATATAACCAATATGCATATCCGACTAGAAGATTGGCGAGAGGGAAAACTAACCTGATGGATGGAATTGATGGTTGACATAGAAATACTAGTATACGCAAGTGGTCCACTTGATTGAATCCTGTAATAAAGGTGTCTGACATGCTCCCATAATGAACTTCTAATAAATAAACCAAAGTGGCCTCGACTCTGCAACAAATGCAATATGCTGAGACTAATGAATCTTTATCTGCTTAATGATTGGAGAATAATATCAATCCATAACAACTGACCTTCAGATATAAACGATAGGAGCAGAAGAGTAGAGCAAAAAATGGTAGCAGAAAAAGACACTTCACAACAAAATTATCTTTAGGATTTCGGCCACCTCCTGTTCCAGGAAGGGATTCCTCAAGCTGTTCCCTTACATTCTACAGCATAAACAAGGTAAGAGCATGTAAGTTAGCATCTACCTTTGTGACAAACTTTAACAAATTACAAACAATTACTTAAGCAACGTGACCTTATAAGAAAAATGGGCAAATAATTTTTTTTCGGTGATATTAAGGGAAAAAAAAAGATGATAATAAGTTTTACAAATACCTGCCAGACATCAACAGGTTTCAAAATCCAAGATGTCCACCAATCCCAAGGTTTAAGAGGCCCGAGTGTATAGTGAATCACATGCAGCTCATTCTCATCTACCATCCACTGGATAAATCAAATAAAATAGTTAGATAATTGAACTCAAAGATGGGATAGAAAGGAACACTAAGTGACATATACCTATATTTAAATATTGAAAAAATATATATAACCTTCTACATGGTATTAAAAATAATCCTAACTGAAGGTAAACCTCCATGAGGTAGTTGCACTGGTGAGACAGGCAATACAGGCCAGGTGTCCTAACACAGGAATTGATAAAAAAAAAAAAAATCCTCACAAGAATCTGAGCTGCTTGAATCTCAATCAAATGTTGTTCACCAAACTCCCACCAATTTCGCAATCAATAAAATCATTTCACAATCTTTTTTAAAGTGTCCCTACAAGAAAAGCAGACAAGCCCAAAAACCCAGCTTTTTCTACCAGGAACTAAAGCAAGATGAAAATGCTAAGACGAGAGGAATCTGGAGCTCTGCTGCATGATGACCTTGATCCATCCATATACCCAGAGCAAAAATTGCTAATTATAAAAGCCATATCGCAATGGAGTTTAATTCCAAAAGAAGCACTAAGTATTTCGTTTGTCATAATTAATATAGGTCACTTGCTCTAATTACTTAAAAGGAAAGAACTATTCATTACCTATACTCTAGTACCTTGTTAGCAAGCATGTAAAGACCAACATCTGCATTATAAACTGTGGAAAGTCGCTCCATTTCAGGAACCGGTCTAGAATTCAACACCTCTGGGGTCAAGTTTGGCTCAAAAACGTGTGCATTGGGGAATCCAGAGTAATATGAATTGAGAAATCCCTGATCTCCTGTCAAAAAGATAGAGACAATTGTTCAAAAGCAATGAGGTTTAAGCCCACATTAGGTACCTGAGGCTCGAGAAAGGAAATTCAAAGGAGGAAACAATAAATTTTAAAATGAGTGCAAAAAATTTATTTTACCTCCAGTGTAAGATGGCAGAGTATTTACTTTATTCATCATGTCGTTGAAAACAGTTTTAGATGGTTCCACTACCATGACTCCCGAATTCAACCTCTCAGAATGCTTTAAATTAGCACAGAATTTTCCACATTTGAACAGGTCTTCAATATTTTTAACCACAATAGTGTCCGCATCAAGGTAAACAACTGCACATTGATAAGACATAAAGAACCAATCTGTATCACTGTAAGAGAGGAAGCTTAAAACCCAAAGCTTAAATTGTTAACCCCGTTTGACTTGATTCAATAGCAATTAACAACAAATGAAATTGGGCAAAAAAATTAAACGATTAAGATAACTAAGTTGCTTTGGAAAATACTCCCACTAAAGGAAGGAGATACATTTCATGGATATACATTCCATTTCAAAGGCCGTAACCTACATGGAATGTTCTGACTGTCGATTTCTATGACTAGATACACTAAACACTACAGAAACCCAAAAAAAAAAGAATTACCTTTCTTGTAGTTAGTCATGTTAAATATTTTCAGTTTTGTGTAGACACCCCAAAATCTCTTTGGACGTACTTGATTAGGATTTGCCAGTAAACTAATCTTCTCAACTATCCACCCGTCAGCCTACACAAAAGTCACCACAAATCCACCAAACAAAAAGAAATGAATTTAATTAGTCACATAATTCATAAAAAGGTTTATGTCAAGTTGCCAAAAACAAAAACTTTAAAAGTTCAAAATTTTAACGTCAAACTCTCCACAATCTATTGGAAAAAAAAAAAAAAAAACCTAGTTGCAATCTTTAGTTTACAGAGTTCTAGGCAACCTGAAAAGAATTGAATTCCCACTCTATCATAATTATCTGTTAGATGAATTAACTTCCCATTAATCTCAAGTAGCAGATGCCGTATAACATGATATACTACCCAAAAAAAATTCATTTACTGTCACTTCTTATGATTGTTTTTGAGAAAAAAATATAAAGATATGAAATTTAATTCTCTTAAACTAGCGAAATTCATTTCTCATTCGAAAATTATAACATAAATGCAAACACGAGGAGGCGCAAGATGTAACTGTAACCTGAATACCTAAATTTACTCGTCAAGCAAGCAGCGTTAAAAGAGAAGTTTACCCGAAGAAGCTCTTTTACATAATCAGATACCCCATCTGAGACCAATACCACCATATCCTTCTTCGATCCAGTGTCCCGTATGGATTTCCCCAATACTCGAACGCCCAATAAGAATTCGTCTCCGTACAACAGAGTGACATAAGCCTCATCCGTCCTTCGAGATCCCCAAAGAAGCTCCAGATTGAACAGAAACTAACAAGATCATCAAACATGACCATATATTTGGTTTCATCGTAAATTCGTAACTCGATTTCAGTGGTGAAATTTTTCTCGAGAAAAGGAGGCACTGAAAATTAGCTATTGGTAGATTTTAGAAAGGTTGAAAGTGTTTGACTGAAACCAAGTTATTAGTCGAATTTGGAAAGGTTAAAAGGGGTTGAAGTTTTTTTTTTTTTTCCTTCCCTCCTTTTCTGGGGGAATTTTTGTCCTGTGCAGCGTATTTCATAGGTTAGGAAGACGCCAATGCCAGTTCCCAGTGGAGAAAATCACCTCCATTTGACCCGTTTCTGTTTATGAAAAATTGTGATCGTTTCTTTCTCTAAATGATTCACCACCACCCAATATATGAGGATGATTGCGCGTGTTTCATTGTTTATATTTTTTCGTTTATTGGTATAAATTGCTCCATATAGTACAAAATAAGGTTTCTTTTTTAATATTTTTTGTTACAGTGAAATTAGAATTTAAATTCATTAATGTTAATAAAGTAGTCAATAAATAATTTTGTTACGGTTTGCAATATCCGCTACCTCGTCTACTTAAACTTAAGGATCCTGGTTGAGCCTCTTGTAGTCTTGTATATTTCAATGCTTGGAAACTGCTGCGGTTTCTGGAGTGAGACAGGGGCCGCCACACCAGAGTGGAAGCCGTAAATTCTATGATATGGGGATGCGGGCGGCGGATCTCACGTAACAAACTTTGAAGGAAAATTTTAAAATACTTTAGATATTATATTTGATGAGATGTTATGTTACAATACTATTTTCTTACAACTTTTTTGTTTTTATTTTTCATCACATTTTTTTCTTCTTGTCTTTTTATATTATTAGGTTACTTTATATTCAAAATACTGTTTAAAAAAATATTTCAAGAGGTAGAAAATAACAATAATACAAAAAATAAAAAATGTAATGAAAAGTAAAAACAAGAGTGGTGTTGGGAGAAAGATGCTGCAGACCCATATTTGATTCATCATAGCCTACATCAAAAATCAACACTAACAACTTGGTCCGCTGATAAAGAATTTTGTTATTTCAAGTTTGGAGTCTTAATATTATTTGTATACTATTTAATAATAATAATATTATTTTATAATTTATTAATAATTAATATATATATATAAAAAAATTAGTATACAACTAACATTAATATTTTCTTTCACACCTCTATTCATTTTTTTGTTAAAAAATGTTGACTCAGTTTTTTCTTTTAATTCTCCTTTTTTTAAAGAACATTTTTTGACTTAAAAAAATAAGTGTTAGAGAAGTATAACCGAAATCTTTTTTTGGGGGGGAGGGGGGATTAAGTACTAAATTACTAATGCCTAAATTTATTTTTTTTACTCTTGAAAAACTTTAATTGGTTATTGGCAAGGTGCAAAATCTTGTGCCGTTTCGGTCGAAATGCACGAATCATTTCGGTTTTGTGCGTGACCAAAACGGCACCACCTTCCATTTACGAAAATCTATCATTTTGGATATAGTTAATATGTTTCTGTGATTTTCGAACAAAAAAACACGAAACAAAAAGAAACTGAGATAAGATTGAGAAGAGAGATCTAAAATAAATTCTGAAAGAAAATAAAGACTGATTTCTTCTTTCAAATTGAAGCCCGATTTCTTCAAAATTCACAAAACTTTGAGCTTCTTCCATATATGAAAAAGTGAAGCCAAGCCATCTCAGGTTGCACTCTCAGTCTCGCATAATAGCAGAACAACAGAACAGAGAGAAGGTAGGTAAGTTAAAAAATTACAAAACTTAGCTTCTTCCAGAATCCATATATGAAGTGAAGAGTGAAGTCATCGCGCGTCCTTGGCCTTGCTTTGATTCTCTTACAGTCGCACTGTACCTCTCGCACTCCCTCTCGCAGAACGGTAAAAGAGAGAATGTGAAGGCTGAAGCTGAGAAGGATAGAGTTAGGTAAGGAAATCAATTGTCAATCTCCCTATTGCAGAACGGTAGAAGAGAGAATGTGAAGGCTGAAGCTGAGAAGGAAAGTGTTAGGTAAGGAAATCAATTGTCAATCTCTTTTTTTAAATTTACTTTTATTTTACAAATATTAAAATTTAAAATTTTGAATAATTAACTATAAAAAAACCACTATAACTATCCCTTCCACACACGCATCTTCTAACTATCAAAATTACCTATTATCTTTATTTTTTATTTATTAATAATAAATTATTATGACAAAAATTAAA